>CAIGRB010131702.1:140036-155750 GCA_903798255.1 Fraxinus quadrangulata
ATCTTGAGAATCTATATAAAATGTCAACTTTGTTAAGAAGAGATTGACGACTCGTTTGACTTTAGAAACATATTATCCATATGATGTATTTGAGTTCGCACTTCCATCGTAAAACGTCAATCTCAATAATTAAGAGTAGTTCAAAATTTTTATATATCGATTCTTATCTAATAGTGTGAATTATGCATTCTAACTGATCATCTTTTGGTTGTGACACCACTAAAAGACGAGTTGTCATTCAAATGTTGTCAGAGTATGAAAATAACATATCAATTATTTGTAAGTGTCACAAATTTAATTTTTTTGTAACGATGTATTTAGATGAAATAGCTAATCACAGAGTAAAATTCTTTTTGCCACAATGGGACCATGCACTCCATAACAACATTTTACCAAAAAAAAAAGTAAAAAAAAAAAAATCATCCACCAACATAAAAAAACAAAATAACGTTCAAGCCAATAAACTAAACTTTATTCGAATATTATATATAAAATAAACAAAATTATTCAAACAAGACAAGAATCCGTTGTCATTTCACATCATTTGATCTGATTTGTATAAACGAACATAAAGAAGAAAATAATTTTGACTACATAAAAATTACAAATTAAGTCACTGTATAGATATTTTTAGTTAATTGAAACGTATGGTTAAAATAATTAATTTTTTAATTTTGACGTAGATTTTTAAGCAACGCCAAATAGGTACTAAGTGTATCACTCATGAATTATTACTACGGTTAAAAAGTTTAAATCGTTATATATTTTTCATCTTTAAATGCTCAAACTCCTCTACTAGCTATTAGATTCATTGATCTACATATATTCTTCTTCTAGAGTTTTTTTTATTTTTTCCCCCTTTTCTGTGGAATTATTTTTTGAGGAATTAGTCTTGTGTGTCGAGGGGGTTACCGAATGGTTCCCCCCCTCACAAAACGCGAGGAATCATTTGCATTTAAAAAATTTCTACTTGTGAGTGGGGTGTAAAAGATTTGATATAAAAATTCGATAAGTGTAGCATGACCCCTTTTTTGAGAATAACCTTTTCAATTTTGGGTTGCAAATATGTAAATCAACTTGAGTAAGTCATGAAAGTATGTTTATAGTAAAATGTGTACTAAAAAGACGAGTACGAAAATAAAGAAGAATGTAGGCTATAAATCGAGATAAAGGACATGAAAATGATCCTCATAATCATAATGCTGGTTTACTACCAGGAACACAAGTTAATCAAGAAAATAGGAAAGATGAGAAAAACTTATCTCGAGTTTTGTCAATTACTTCATGAAATTAAATTTCCTTCTTCAATTTCCCCGGTAATTATTTAGCATCAGCTCAATCAAGTAGACATAAGGAACCGCCCTCACTGAGGGTCATGGCTCAGTGGTAAAGTTCATGCTTCATTAGTTTTTTCTTCATTTGTAAGTATAGTAATGATATTATCCATGAAGTTTTGGAGAGCTACTACTAAAGATGGTCTATCTTTGGTTTGTCTAGTTATTAAAACCGTTTCCGACCTTGTTTGTTAGACTTTTCGAGTGTCTCCTTCAAGTCTTGATGATGGTTTTATTAAATCTCTGTTTGATGGTCAATATTTTAAGAAAATATAATTTTAAATAGTGATTTTTTTGAATTTAAATAGAGATAAGAAAACTTATCTCTGTTTGATTTTTTTGAATTTTAAGGTAGTATGGATAGAGGTTTTGTGGCTAGTAATTTTTACCAATTTGGTCTCTTGACCTTTTGAATGAAGACAGAGAAACGAGGTCTTCGAAGAGATTAAGGCCTTTCGAGTGTCAATTTTATAACTCATAATGCTTTAACTTTTCTGGAAAATAGTTTAAATAAGATCAATTTTAAGATATTATCTTATTAAATTGTATAAATCTCTTGAAAATTCCAATACATACTGGATTCGTTTCAACTATTTAATAAATTAGCTTATGAGTTTAAATAATACAACTTATTAACTCTTGTCTCGACCAACTTCCAAATTACAAATTTTATGCGTTTAAATAAATTTCGATGGGTCAACTTTAGGATTCAGTAATCCAAAATCCAAAGCACTTCGATTATTTTGGTAATAACTTTTATGTTTAAATACGATAGCTTACGATGTTTAAACTTTTCTTAAAATTCAATAAATGTTTGATTTAAATTATACAACTCAGAATTATTTTAATATTCTGGAAATAATTTGTGATGTTAAAGACAATTCAATTTTTTTTTTTTTTTTTAATCTTGATCTATTTCATGAGAAACTGTAAATATTACGAGTCATACAATTTATGGACATAACTAACCTCATTTAATCATTTCAAAATTCGAAAATATTCTTATTTTTATTACAAATAATACAATTTTCCATCCAATTCAATGCAATAATGTAATTATTACTCTTGTGAATAAGACACGAATTAATATGTTACTGATAAAATTTACCAAACATTGTTGGTGTGTTGTCACACAGTACAACAACTTATTGGTGACTTAGAATAACTAAATACAAATTACATTTAATTTTGTAGACACCAGATTACTAGTTTTTTTTGGTGAAATTTATGTCTGATTCGAGTCCCAAAAAATTGTCTCTGTGTCAAAAAAACTCAAGTAGGGATAATATCAATTATGGTTTTAATACTCCTTCCATCCCACAAATATAGTTTTTCCCCATTTTTACACAAACTAGTCAGAGTGAACGTGCGTTATACGTTATTCTAAAATACTTTATTAGTGTCGTGAATGTAATATTTGACAATCCATTTACCATTTTGATTTAAATATAAGTGAAATACAAGTCCCTGAAAATATATGTAATTATTATATATGTACATAAATAGTGAAATGTATATTTGAATGTGAGTATTAGAATTACAATTAAATGCATAAATGAAGATGAATGGCAAATACGATACATTAATTAACATGAATGTTAATTAATTCAAAATTAATATCAAGAAATATATACGTGACAATGAATGTTAAGTCATTTATAGTAAATGAATATAATTTAATTTTCAATTAAGTGAAATTGGATGTTAATTAATATACATGAACGTGAATAATTAACTGTATTTTTTAATGTAAAATTCTAATTAATATTAATTATATGAAAGTGAATATTCATTAATTGAGAATCAATAACAGGGACATGGACATAAATGTGAACGTAAATGTAAAATTCTAATTAATATTAATTAAATGAATGTGAATATTAATTAAGAATTAATAATAGGGAATACATGCGTGAACAAGGATTTTGTAGTATTTATTACAGTTTGTAAATTAAATACATATTGAAAAACGAAAAGTAAGGTATTACTGAAATAATTGAATTATAGTAGGAATATAATAGTCCAAAAAAATGATTCTCACTCGATGTGATATTTAATAAATTATAAATAATTCTCTTTGTTTTGATTCTATAAAGTTCGAGTGGTATACTTGACTGTTGGTGTCAGATGATTTAAACTAGACCATTGACTAGAATTGTTAAATTATTTGCTGGTAGAATTATGGCTTTTTTCAACATAAAAAATTACTAGATATTGTATAATGGAAGAATTCATGAGCTTTAGGCAGCATCTCTACACGTGACTATGGATTTTGAGTTGGACATTGTATGATGGAAGAAGTCACGAGCTTCAGGCAGCCTCTCTAACATTGTTAGTTGGCTGTTTTGTTTCAACATGTTTTCGTGTTTGATGTTATGCTGCATATTTTATTTGGTTAAAAGTGAGATTTTTTTTAGATCATGCTACTTGAGAGAGGGCCATTAGTCATGACAATAGTTCCTGTTGTCGTGTCTTACTCGTTTGTGGAAGACAATTTTGTCATTTTTAGTGACAAAGTAATGAAATTGTTATGATGATAATGCCGCTCATCTACAACTATGCCTAAAGTACCATTTTTTATGTGTGTCCGTGTAGTTTTTGTCTAATTTTTTATTTTATGAGAACTTGTTATGTATATTGACTTCTTGTTATGATTTCGTATGACTCTCTCTAACCATGCCTAACTGGCTGGTAGATAACTGGTAGTACAGATGCTGCTAGAGATGTAATAATCCATGGTATACGACATGTGCCTCATTGCAGATTCCTTTTGGAGGTAATATGGCTGGTCTTGAATAGGTCATTATCTGATCTCTATCACTCTATGGTAGAATTAATGAAAAACTGGTAATATAACGGTTCTAATTCATCCGCTTATCCTTCCTGATCATCAGCCAGGAGGGATTATTCTCAGTCCATGCCAAGACTGGGACAATTAGGCGTAGTTGTAATAGTTGCTCAATTTTGACTTTCCATAAATTGCTGCTCATCTAGAATGTCAATCAGTAATATACTGGAGTGTTTAATCACTTGTATTTACTGCTTTGTTTCCTTACTGCCCTTGCCGAGTTCTGTCATCAAATAATTGATTGTTCTTGCTTCAGGAATTGATAAAATTTTCAATGACGCATGAAGGAGCAAATCAAGTGAATATAGTAGAATCAATTATAGTTGATGCCATCTCTCCTGGATCAGACAAATCTGAAGGCTTGAATGCCAAGGATAGAGAGGATATATCATCTCTCTTTTTAGAGGTCTTATCTTTTCTTATGTTTATTTTAGTTATCTTTTTTTCCTTGGTTTTTTCACGGCAAAGTGCACTTACATGCTCTCCTCTTACTATCCGTTTTAATTTGGAGAAGGGGAGGGGGTGAAGATTAGATTTTCCCAATCTAACTGCTCAACTTGCCAAAGATTGGAAATATTATTTGGTTGATTTCAAGAGGAAAACCTGTAACATATACAAATTATCTAGGATTATGATTCCTGGGAGTTGGATCTGATACTGATCTGGGAGTTAAGGGTGTAACCAACTTGGCTTCCAGCAGTTGTGGAAGCAATTGCATGACGTTTGGCAAAATTATTGTAAAGTTTGTTGGAGCCTACCAGTCAAATACATACAAATTGTAGCCATGGAAAATAGGAAATCTACCTCATAAGATGTAAAATGTCAACATAAAAAGCGTCGATTTCTGTTTAAAGCAATAGTTTTTGTACTTGCTAGCCTTGACTATGAACATTTCCTGGATTAGCAATAACAAGGCACGGAATGCTGTTTGAAAAAGTTGATCACATCTGCCATTTTAATAATGAGCAAGCTCACCTTTCAATAATTTGTTGATACATTTAATTGAAATTTTGCTAATAGCTCTGTATATATAACATGTCAAGTCATGAACTAACAATGATACCACATGCACAAAATTATTTTGGCTTCTGCAACTAATAATTATTTGGAGTGGTCATAAATGAGTTGCCTAATAAGGATGGTATTGTGACGAAATAGAAAAAGTTGTAGAAATATCTCATCTTGCATTTTTTAGTTACCCTTTTACTATTTGTACATTCCTTTCTTAATTAACGCCTAAATATTAGCTATAATCCCTGTAAAATTTCACATTTTATTTATCCCCTGTTTGGAGAAGATTAAAATCAGATTTTTAGCAGATTTGGATAGAAGTTGATGAAATGTGGTTGAAAGTTGTAGGACCATGGTTAAAATTTATTGTTGACTTTGACTTTGATAAAAATCTAGATTTTAATTTTTAGCAAATGGGGGCTTAGTTGTGCATTTCATATAATTCACTGTTTGATGTGTCACTGATATCTATTTATGTATAATGAAGCAGTTTGTTGACCTTTGTGGAACTGTAAATGATGTAAGAAAGGCTTGGAACCGTCATGTTCAATTATTTCCCAGGTGTATGAGGATAAGAGCCCTGTGCAAGAAGCCCATATCAGGCAACCATTTATTAAATGCAGCTGCGGACCAAAGTCAGAGCTTTAGTTTAACTGGGCTTGGGATTGACCAGGCATCCAAAACCCAGAGTTCTGATCATCTAATTAAACTTGCAGAGCAAGAACAGGTACCTGTACTTGCTGAGAATAATGATGTCCAGCCCCATTCGGTTTTAGAACATAAGTCAATGCAAATGGATGATGACAACAATACAAAGGAAAAACTGCAGAGACCATCCACCGAAGTTGCAGTTGTATCTAAGGAATGTGCATCTCGTGACAATGACCTATCTCATAATTCGATACATCATTCTGGAGATCACGTTCCTGGATCAGTTGAATCAACTCTTGATTTGACATGTCAACCTAGAGATGACAAACGGGAATTAATGGAGGTCACTACCGAATTGGTCCGACCACGTGAATTAACTCTTGAGGTTAGCAAGTCTTTGGGACCAACTGGTTCTGTAGAAGCCTTGCGTGGATGCTCCAGTTCAGTTAATGTTCATTCAGAGCCGGACCATGACCTCCAACAGCATAAGCAGCCAGTTTCTTTGAATAACGTTGCTTCAAATTCTCAGGCAAAGGAATCTCAGGGGTTTATGCCCATGTCTTGTAAAGAGTTCGAGGCTAAAAAAGGCGCATCTGCTTCTAGTCGGAGCCCATCACCGAATTTCCCCCGTGTTAATTATAATACTTCTGCCAGCCCGAAGAGCATTCAGACTGTTGATTCACCACAACTTCCAAATGAATCTGATAAAGATAGATCAGAAAATCATCAAAATCATACTCTAGCACAAGTACATCCAAATCCAGAAGTGTCTTCCAGAACTGATGAAAATTCTCATCCAATAAATCACATAGTGACAACTGCAGGACAATCACCGCTATCATCCCCACCTGTTTCTGTTTCTTATTCTCAACAAAATATGTTGCAAAGTAATTTGCAAAGTAGTCGGCAGCCTGGACAAATGCCCCATGACCAAGCGATGAATCAGATGTTGCAATATCAGTATCAGCAGCAACAGCATTTTCTGCAACAGCAATATCAGCTGCAGCAGCCGGTCCCTCAAGTGCAACAACACCATGTACAACATCCGCCTTATCAGTTGCAATCACAGCAACAGCAGCATCAGCAGCAGCAGCAGCATGCCCAGCTTGCGCACCAGCAACAATATGTCCAACAGATGCAACAGTACTATCAGCAACAGATGCAACAACAGTATTACCAGCAAAACCAACAGCTTGCATACCAGATGCATCAACAAGGATATCAACACGCAGCACATGGACACGAGCTACTTTTGCAGCAGTACCAGTTATATAAACAAGGATATCCGCCTATGCAAGTTCAACAAGGTCATCACCAAATGCAAGAACAAAATGTGCATCAAAATTTACCACAGACGCCCCAGCACGAAAATCTGCAGCAGCGCCATCAAGTTACTTCAGAACAGAATTTGACTCAAAGCTTGAGCCAACACCAACAGGTAGTTTCGAGTATCTTTTAGTTCTTTTCTTGTTTTATATAGAATTCCTTAATCCATATCAGTTGCAGCAAAATAATATTTTGGAGACATGGAGATCTGAAGGCTGGTCATCTCTTACAAAGTTTTTGATGAAATAATCTTCTGTTAAAAACAGTTATCCACAGTTCATATTTAAACATTAGCTGTGATCTTTAACGAGTTGTTTAGGTAATGATGTGGTTATGATCATCATAGGATGCAATAATGGACTCGACATATTAATACTTGCAATTTCACTCATATTTCAGAAGACTGATTTCTTATTACCTGCAGGATCAAGATGTTGCCACACCAGATTTTGACGGTGCACCTGAGCCTTTTGAGTTGTCTCTTCTTCAAGGCCAATCTCCAAAGTTAGCATGACTTCATACTGTCGATTGATCCTGATACTTTTGACTCTTGGCATTCATAGGCACATCCAAATCCTGCATTCCGCTGGATAATTCTGCGATACCCGACAATAAGCAGTAGTCTTCTTATGCTCAATGAAACTGGGACAAGGTGGTATTATCATGATGATCCGTGACGATTTGAAGTGTATCTTTTACTTATTTTCTCCAAGAATTAATCTACTTGTACATTGTAGATGACGTGTAACAAATCTGAAGGAGTGTGTTTAAAATCAATAGCCATGATTATTTGACATCAAACAATGTCAAACTTAATGTCATACATAACATACATGTAGCAAAACATGACTTTTGGCACTAGTTTTGAGCCTAAACTTTTTGAGTACATGGGACTTTATTACACAGCTTCAAAAGCCCCATGTGTTCACCAAAAATTTCAGTGACAGTCCCTGCATTTAATTTACTATTTTCACAAGTAACATAATTTTATTTATGGTATTAAATTATAAAATACCAAATTAATGCTAGGGTAATAAGCTCACATGGTATGTCATAAAAATATTATTAAGTTATTTTAATCTTCGTGGATTCTATTACGTAAATATATCTACTTGTATTAATGCAATTTTTTTTTTCACTTCAAAGCCAATAAACGTATATCTGTCGATGTTAAATAAATTTTACTAATAATTTCATAAGAGGTATTTATGAATTATATTGTTGAGTCGTATTTAATTTCATGAATGGAGTATCTTTTAAATAATTGATTTTATAATAACAAATACTAAACATGCCCTACACTTTTCTCACAGGTCATTGTTGGTCTAGTGGTGTGACAACAAAAGGGCTATACTCAACTCCACATGTTCAATTCAGAACCAGAGATCTAAAGGAGATGATAATGCAATTTCACATCTTTCTTTTCATCTCTTTTATTTTAATAAACTTAAATACTTCTTTATTCTTTTTACTCGTTCAAGGATATTTAAAACTAGACGTTGTTGTGTTAATTTTAGGGTGTGTTTTGAGCCTTATTTTATGAAAAATATATTTTGTAATAGTAATTTTTTGGAGAATGTATGATTAAAAGGTAAGAATTTTTCTTAATTTTACATGTAAGTTATATTTTTGGAAGACGTGGTTTAAAATGAATTTATAAAAAATGAGGCTCAAACATAAACTTATTGTTATTGCCTATTGGTTATAGAATGGATAAAAAGGGCATAGAAGAGGATTGATGGACATAAGGAAGTGACAATATTACTAGGATTAAAATTTAAAATACATTCTTTATCAGCGTATGAATAACAATCTCTCGAGTATAAATTTAGTTCGATCTTATTGGAAAAAAAAAGGAGCACCTAATAATACATTTTCACAAATCAAGAACTATGAGATCACCCATTTCATTCTGGGGTGACGGAAGAATCTTACCATTCGATCCAACACAACTAGAATATAATTAAAATTATATTTGTTTTAAAACATGTCTTTTATTTTACTATTAAAATTATTTAAAAGGTAACATTCATTTATTATCAAAATAAATAACTTTTAATTTTTATTTTAAGCTTGCTCAATGATTTTGGACATGCAATGCAAAGGTAAAATCGACGGAGGAGGCGAATTAGCTCTATCAGTAGGAAAATTGCTCTTGCATTATCACCAACAATGTTCCGCGTGGGGAATAGCAAAATCTTGTCTTTTAAGAATTTTCCCAGTAATTGGGTAATTAAGATGTAGATTAGAACCACAAACTAAAATCCTGCAGACGAAAGAGATGTGTATAATCCCCAAGCAGTCTCCTCTTGCTGAAGAAAATAGTACAGTCATGATAAAGATCCAGCTATTATCACTATTATTACTACTGAAACTGAATCCACTTGAATTTCTTCGGGAACTCCATCATTTTCAAGAAACACCCATAAAATGGAGAGGAGTGAGGAACGGAGTAATGAAAATAAATATCCCACTTCTTCGAATATCAAGTTCTGGAAGAACGAGAATAAGAATAACACTAATACTGCCTTTTCTTCTTCTGCTGCAAGCAATATGAACACCAACAAAGCCATGGCTCAGTACAGTGCTGATGCGAGGCTGATGGCTGAGTTTGAGCAATCTGCGGAGTCGGGTAAGTCGTTTAACTATGTTTTTCATGCGCCACAGATTTTGAGTACTGAGGAACAGATGTCTGTTTATTTATCAAGAATCCAAAGGGGTGGTTTTGTGCAACCCTTTGGTTGTATGCTTGCTATTGAGGAATCCACTTTTAAAATCATAGCTTATAGTGAGAATTGTTTTGATATGTTGGGATTGAAGAAATTTGTTGAGTCGGGAGAGTTTACGAATCTCTTTGGACTTGATGCAAGAACCCTTTTTACCCATTCTTCAAGGGCTTCATTGGCAAAGGCCGTGGGGTCTAGGGAAATTTCTTTTTTGAACCCAATTTGGGTTCATTCTGCGACTACCCACAAGCCTTTTTATGCTATTCTACATAGAATTGATGTGGGAATTGTGATTGATCTGGAGCCTGCTTACTCTGGTGAACCTTCATTGCTGCATGCTGGAGCAGTGCAGTCTCAGAAACTAGCTGTTCGGGCGATTTCGAGGCTTCAGTCTCTTCCCGGGGGAGATATAGGGGTTTTGTGTGATACTGTAGTAGAAGATGTTCAGAAGCTTACTGGCTATGATAGAGTAATGGTTTATAAGTTTCATGATGATGATCATGGTGAGGTTGTGTCTGAAATTAGGAGGTCTGACTTGGAGTCCTACTTGGGATTGCACTATCCTGCAACTGATATCCCCCAAGCGGCTCGATTTTTGTTTAAGCAGAGTCGTGTTAGGATGATCTGTGATTGCAATGCTCAGCCAGTTAAGATAGTTCAAATTGAAGAACTTAAGCGGCCTCTTTGCTTGGTTAATTCAACACTTCGAGCTCCTCATGGCTGTCATTCCCAGTACATGGCCAACATGGGGTCGATTGCCTCTTTGGCAATGGCAGTTGTTGTTAATGGCACCGACTCAATGAAGCTGTGGGGATTGGTGGTGTGCCACCACTCTTCACCACGCTATGTCCCTTTTCCCCTTCGCTATGCGTGCGAATTCCTGATGCAGGCATTTAGCCTGCAGCTTTATCTTGAGCTGCAATTGGCATCACAGTTAGCAGAGAAGAAAATTCTCCGAATGCAAACATTGTTGTGTGACATGCTGCTCCGTGATGCTCCATTCGGCATTATAACTCAGTCTCCTAGCATTATGGATCTTGTAAAGTGTGATGGGGCTGCACTATATTATGGTGGGAAATGTTGGTTACTTGGTGTTACCCCCACTGAGGCACAAGTTAAAGATATTGTAGAATGGCTACTTACTAGCCATGGGGACTCAACAGGGCTAAGCACGGATAGTCTTGCGGATGCTGGCTATCCAGGTGCAGCTCTACTCGGCGTTGCAGTTTGTGGAATGGCTACAGCAAGAATTACTTCCACAGAGTTTCTATTTTGGTTTAGGTCCCACACAGCAAAGGAAATCAAATGGGGAGGGGCTAAGCATCATCCAGAGGACAAAGACGATGGTGGAAAAATGCACCCTAGATTTTCATTCAAAGCCTTTCTCGAAGTAGTTAAAAGCCGTAGTTTGCCATGGGAGGTTTCAGAGATTAATGCTATTCACTCTTTACAGCTTATAGTGAGAGATTCATTTCAGGATGTTGAAGACAGTGGTTCTAAACCGACGGTACATTCTCAACAGAATACTTTGGAAGGGCCAAAGGTGGAGAAACTTAAATCTATGGCAGTAGAAATGGTCAAATTGATAGAGACAGCCATTGCTCCAATTTTTGGTGTAGATTCATGTGGTTTGATTAATGGGTGGAATGCAAAAATGAGTGAATTGACAGGATTACAAGCTTCTCAAGCTATGGGGAAATCCCTAGTTAATGACATTGTTCATGAAGACTCACGTGGTGTTGTTGAAGTTCTTCTGCAGAGAGCTCTAAAAGGTAATTATTTTCTGCCATCAATTTCTAAAAGCTGTCTGAGAGACCTCAAAGACGCTCCATTTTTTTATGAGTACTTCATACATTTATTTATAAACCATCTTGAATGATAAATTGTAAGATTATCCATTTTTTTCTATTTTTTTACCTAAGTAAAGAAGGAAAGACAGTAGCATTTGTGCTTCGGAGATTTGTTTTTCTCTCTATGTTCTGTTTAAAGTTAGGGTAGCTATATCTGAGGAAATAGTAGACTTTGTTGTGACCACGGCAGAGTTGGCCACGTGATATAGAAACGAACCTCCCTCTCAATGCATATGGTATTAAGGACACGATCAAATAGAGTAATACAGAAAATTGAGCAGTTTTTCCTCCATGGCATGCTCTAAAAGATCAATCTGAATTGAAGCTAACTATATGCAACCTATTTATGTTCGAGTATTTCAGGTTTCTCGTCTTAGGCTCTTCCATCTTTAATTGTTCCAAAACCATCTGGTTCGAGTCACTCAACCCCCCACCCCCACCTCTCTCTCTCTCTCTCTCACAACTTGATGTATTTTAAATTCAGGTGAGGAGGACAAAAATGTTGAGGTGAAACTGCTGAGGTTTGGGATACAAACCCCAAATTCGGACATTTACCTTCTGGCTAATGCATGCACAAGTAGGGACTATAAAAATGATATTGTAGGTGTGTGCTTCATGGCTCAGGATATCACATCTGAAAAAATTGTGATGGACAAATTCATCCATCTGCAAGGGGATTATAAGGCTATTGTACAAAGTCTAAATCCACTTATTCCACCCATATTTGCTACTGATGAGAATGCCTGTTGTTTGGAATGGAATGCAGCCATGGAAAAACTAACGGGTTGGATGAGACATGAAATTGTTGGTAAAATGTTGCCAGGGGAAGTTTTTGGAAGTTTTTGTCAGCTCAAAGGTCGAGACACGCTAACTAAACTTATGATTTTATTGTACCGAGCAATTAGTGGCCATGACACCGAAAAGCTTCTTGTTGGATTTTTCAATAGAAAGGGAGAGTTTGTAGAGGTGTTCTTGATGGCTAATAAGAGAATGGACGAGGTTGGAAATGCTGTTGGGTGTTTCTGCTTCTTGCAGATTATAGAGATTAACCAACGGAAGTCCATAGAAGACGAGCAGGAGAAGGAGCATCATTCAAAACTCAAAGAGTTGGCATACATTATGCAAGAGATGAAAAATCCTTTGAACGGAATCCGTTTCACCCACCAACTTCTGGGAGGTTCTGATATTTCCGAGAATCAGAAGCAGTTTCTTGAGACTAGTGATGCTTGTGAAAGACAGATATTATCCATTATAGAGGATATGCCTTTTCAAATTTTAGAAGACGGGTAAGTCTTTTTTCACAGTAGATCTTCTATGAGCTTGAGATGTAACTTTTTCAAGCTATATTTCTCAACTATTTTATGCATACTTTCATAAATAGATAATGGATTACGTCTCTGTATTTTTTTCCTCCTGCTGCTAGAACTAAAACTTGTATTTCATAGAGATTACCTCATGCCATGCACTACTTTATATTGTCTTTGATGGATTCTTATATCTGACCTTAATATGTTTTGAATTCTGAGGAGTATGCAATTAGGCATCGATGCATAATGTTTGTATATAAATAAGAATTGTTTACTTAAGTTAGAGGATTTGAAATGACCTTAAAATCTTCTCACTTGCATTGAATTTGTATTTAATAACCTAGAGGTGCATTTCTTTAAAAAGTAGGTTGCGTAGCTTCTAATGATTTCGATAGAAGAGGCAGTATTTAATTAGAGCATTTCTCAATATCCTCCTGGCAATCTGTTAGCCATATTTGTTTGTTTAAAAGCTGGTCAAACTTCATTTTTAACTATACATTTCATTGGAACCAGCAACTTTTATCTACTTTTTCACTGCACATTTTATGGGACCCACTAATTTTTATTAACTTTTGTCAACACCATACAGCTTCAAAGGGTCTCAGTTATTCTGTGATAAGACCATGAGCTTGTTTGGTTAAGCCTACATAAAAATAAGCTTACTTTTCTTAGAAGTAAAGACTCACTTTAATATAAGCAGATTTTGGTGCAAGTTTTCTAGAAAAGAAAAGGAAACTTTTAAAATAGTTGAAACTTGTTTGTCAAAAAAAGTAACTTTTGAGCTTGGATATATATTTGGCCAAGTTTAAGACTTGAAAGTTACTTCTCAAGTAACTTCAGTTTTTTTATGCTTAGCCAAAGATGCTGTATATTTGTGAGGGTCTCTTTTATTTCATCTACTAGGCCTATATTTTGGGTCTTGATATTTCACTGCTATTCTGTCATAATTTCCTCTTTCTCCACCTAACCTTTTAAATTGTTGCAAGGTACCATAGATTCACGCTTTGAGCTCTGTCTTGGTAAATTATCTAAATAAAAGTCTCTTTAGTATATAATGTTCTCTCGTTTCCAGCAGCAGGGTCGAGCTCAAGATGGAAGAATTTATTTTGGGAAATATTATCGATGCTATTGCTAGTCAAGTAATGATTTTGTTAAAGGAAAAGAATTTACAACTTCTCCATGATATCCCCGATCAAATCAAAACTCTCTGTTTATGCGGGGATCACATTAAGCTGCAATTGGCGTTGTCAGATTTCTTGCTCAGCGTAGTGCACTATGCACCTTCTCCAAATGGTTGGGTGGAAATTAAGGTCTCTCGTGGATTAGAGATGACACAAGACGGGAATGAGTTTGTTCATCTACAATTTAGGTATTGTATACCTGAATATTTGGCTTACTGGGTGTTTTCTTTCTTCTCGCTTAATGCTCTATATTTGCCCGGAATTTCCTTTTACTATAAATGCATGTATATATCATAGCTACAAGTAGTATTGATATTGTTTGAATAAATCCAGGACCTAATATCTTAATTTGCAAATAAACATCAGAATCTTGTAAGATTTTGATGTACTTTCTACTGTGTAAAGTCACCATCTGAAAATAAATCTCATCAATTTTTTTACTGCATTTCACAATATTCTCTTTTCCATTTCTGTAGAATGGCTCACCCAGGAAAGGGCATTCCTCATACTCTTATTGAAGACATGCACGGACCAAAAAGTCAATGGACAACACAAGAAGGGATTGCTTTAAACGTTTCTCAGAAACTTCTCAATACAATGAATGGTAATGTTCGTTATATCAGAGAGCAGAATAAATGCTACTTCCTTGTTGATCTGGAATTCAAGTTACAGAAACCAAGATAATGGGGCTAGACCTTGAATTCAAGCAGTTGATGCAGTTTTCTCTCATAGTTCTAGTTTCATGAAGCTCTTCTGAGGTTATTCCTGGTCACTTCTGACGCCATTCCTGCTGATGTTTCCTTCTCCTTGCCAATGGCTGATGTGATGCAGTACACCTAATTGTTGAGTCGCGAGTGATTATGTATATATTGTTGTCTCTTTGCAAGTATATATATGGTGAAGAAAGAGGGTTATGATTATTGTATATTTGTTGGTAAATCGAATTGAGCAAGGCCATACCTGTTTTTGATGGCCTATCATGGAAAACTTTGCCCGTTGATTCTTATGTTCTAAAACAGATATGTTTTAACTTGTCATGGATAGTGTATGCGCAGCCACTCTCCTTACCTTACTCCCGCTACACTCACTCCAAGCAATGCCAGCTGAGCAAGATGTATTGCGATTTCCTCTTCTGTGACTTCTTCTTTCTACCCTAATTCTGAAAGTGCGCTATTGGTTAAAGAAATCTATCTTTCCAGTACTTTAAACATTGGATCTACCATTTATTTTCTCATTTCCTCTAGTCAAGTTACTTTCCAGTACAAGTTGCACCTACTTCAAAATTTTACCATGTATAGAGTTTACCAATATAAGAATTTTACAGCAATGTTATTGTAATGATTATATCAAATACTCAAAACATTAAAGTCCTATAGTGTCAATAATGTTCATAACATAGCATGATATGTTTCAAAGTCGGATTGTCCTTTGTATTTTTTCAAAAAAAAAAAAAAAAAAAAAAAAAAAAAAAAAAAAAAAA
>CAIGRB010131702.1:166179-187680 GCA_903798255.1 Fraxinus quadrangulata
CTCCAAGACGTCCAATTTCATTTCTGCTTTTTATCAACTGCAGTTCTATTTGTTTACTTCTTCTTTCAGTTAGCAGTTTTTGTATTTCCGTTGTAACATCAATAATGTCAAGGGCCTATGGGAAATGGGATTCTTAAATTATAAAGAGGAAATTTCAGCCATTACTAATAAATAGAAACATTTTCAAATTTTACATCTCAACTTATTTTCATTTAAGAATACTGTAATTGATGCAGTAAAATGAAAAAACCAACCAATCACTTTAATCTTTAAAATTAATTAATTGAGAGGCTAATATCACTCCACAAAACAAGCATTGTAACAAAATCAATACAACCCAGATCCTCTAAATTCTCACAAATTTTTCTAAGCACGGTACTTAATTTATACTAATCATTATGCTTAGATGACAAATAAACTATCCACTAATATAGTATGCCACTTAAGCATGATATTTAACATAAAGTTAGCACAATATTTAAAAGATCGGAATTTGATCTCCTAAACACCATGCTTAATTTAAGCTACGCACCATGTTTAGGTGGTAAACAAACTACCTACTAATGGTTGTTTACCACCTACACACGGTATTTAGGAGATCATTACTCTATATATATGCGTGTGTGTGTATTCGACACCCTCTTTGTAGTGTGGATAATGGCAGCCACCATTCCATCCACCTCCACCTCCACCTCCACCAAATTAATATTCATCCCGCAAATGAATAGAGGAAGACCTAACATATTCTAGAATGTTAGCAGAGAAGATGAAATGGTCGTTTATGATTTTTCAGGACGATGGTATTCATTCATGTTTTATTGAGATAAAATTTAGTCCAGGAATCATAGGGTATGATTTGAGCACTTTTCTTTTGCAAGTATATTATTATCTGTGTGTATAAAACAGGCACAACCCAAATACTCTATGATTCGTTCTTGTGATTTTAACAGTCAAATTTATGAAGAACTCAATAAAGAGGTGTGCAAAAGATATTATAAGATTGAATTATGTTATTTTGTAAGAGTTAAGGTTGAACATGTCATAGTCGAATTAATATAACGTTATTGTAATATATACAAAAACTAATTATCGTGCGGAACTCGGGAACTGAATATAACTGAACCGAAACGATTCCATAATTAAATTTGGATTCGACGATTTCATTTACTAAATACCCGAAAATTCGGGTTGAATTGAGTTCGGTTCTCTTTAGAATCGAACCAAGAACCGAACAAAATCGGACAATGTCCAGCTCCAACTTCAATGAGCAAATATCAGTTTCTTAATTGAATTGACCCAATCCAATTAATCAATTGATGCCGAGTTGTCCAACCCCGTGCTACCATGTTGCACCTTTTACCATGAACTACATTATATTATTATTTCTAGTAAATGCTTAATACATTTACGAGTTTTTTCTCAAGCGCGTGCACGTAGAAGTTCTGTCATTGATGACATGTTCAACTGCTAACGTTTAAAAGTTCGAGTTGTTAGAATATAATATTACTTCAATTTTCTTCAAGTTAGAAGTTGGAACTATTTCTAGTGACTCAAGTTTTAAATTGATCGAGTAAGAAAAGTAGAGGTACGAAGTTCATATGTATTCACACACAAAACTTAAGGTCTTGATGGATTAGCTATGATTTTTATTAGAAAAATACGTTGAAAAAAATTGATTTGAATAGTTTGATCACTAATTTTTCATATCAAAATGTGAGAATACTAGATATTATAATAGTCTAATTTCCCAAGTTCTGAGAAATGCTTTATTTTGATATTCTATCTTTTGAATTGTACAAAGTTTTAATTATAATTATTCAAGTATTGCTATGTTAGTTAAAAAGTTTATGTTTGACGGTCTCATAATTATTAGTATCTAAGGCATCAACTTTCTTAGGATTGACCCTGAGTGCTAATACGAAGAGTCGGCTCACAACATTAAAGGGTGAGCTCGTGAAGCGAAATAATAGGATTCGACACTTTTTAAATTATATATTTGGATTAATATATCCATACTCTTTAACACTATAGACAACTATAAGCATATAGCCAACATTATCCCTGTACGAGTATTGCTCATTTTTCTATTTTCATTGTTGTTTTTACTTATGCACTCTAATATATTGAACAAATCTAGTTAGATCCACATTGTCACTCATGGGTGTTACTCAATGTAAGGACATGGGATCCGTTTATTTCAACTCATCGTTTAATGCTACCACCTTAATCGACATTTTAAGAATAAATTATTCTACCAGTACAGATATTTCTATACAAATAGGTCGACAGATGCATGCATGCCTTGATTTGAATTTCATATGCGGTATACGCATGCATTTGTCAACCTACATGGTATAATTCTTTAAGAATAGTAATGTTATATAACATTCTAAAATTCAAATCAAGGGATCTAGAATTATTATTTTTATATTTAATTGAATTTATCGTGTAATAATACATATATATATATATATATCATATTGACGGGTGTTTAATATCAATGATACTACATACCAGTATTCTTATTTAATGGACATCAAGGTTACACCAAATGAACTATGAATTTTCAATATGTTGTAATCGTGTCACCTACCTACCATTTGTTTTACTAATATCCTAACATTTTAAAATTGTATCATCCGTACTCTAAGCTAATAGAAAATATTTAATTGAACGTTAAATAGCCACATGCCATTCAAGTGATGTCGATGTCGGAACGAGTCGAGAGTTTTAAAAATATTGAAAAATAATAATAATTCTCAAATCCGATTTTAAATGAAAGTTGAACTCACTCTTTGAGTTGTTTTGGAACAAGCGAAATATCTCTTGACAATTTTTTCACTGTTTCGATCCGTCATCGCGCGAAAGTCACGTAACCATTTAACATTCAAATAATCATTCCCCAAGAGCTGAGGCGTGAGTTGCACAACATTAAAAGATTGAGAGATGGACGTAATAAATAATATGTGGAGATGCCACACTTACGATAGTTAATTAGCCAAAAATTTAATTAGCCAAAAATTTACAGGTGACCATTTAAGCATCTTATTTCTCAGTGACCAAAACGTTAACAAAATGCAGGGCTCGTCGATTCTCTGTTGTTCTTCAAGCTCGCTCTCACTCTCAGCTCCTAATAGATTTACACTTCTCTCAAGAAGACAGCACGTTAATTCTATTACTATTTCTTCATTTCCCAGTAAATTGGTGTCGACTTCTTTGCATATATACCAATCTACGCACTCTGCTTTTCACTCTACTGGTAATAATTTTATCTCCAAATTATCGCCTTTTCGTCTTTTTTTTTTTTGGGTTATTTTTCTATGGGCATGTTTGATTTTATACATTCTCAAATGGGTGGGTGTTAAAATTTTGTTTAGCTTGCTGATTGAGGAAAGGGAACTCTTGGTAATCAGGCGTAGTAAGGAGTTTGTGGGAATTAGCTATGCTGTTGTTATAGTTTCCAGCCCTTTTATAGGTGTTAAAAAGTGCAATAGGATTGTCAAAGTATTTTTTGTCTTCAAAAATATTTGTTGTTCTTTAGGGGCTCCTTATATTTGAGATTCAATTATTTGAAATCATATTATATGGATATTTATTAACTTTTTTTTTTTTTTTTTTAAATTTTAACTTCTGGTTAGCATTAGTAATATCCACATTGCTATTTGGTAATTCCATTATTTGTATAACCTCTGTTCGTTCACTATAAAAGTTGTTCTTTATAAGTTGTAAGGAATGGAGATGTTTCCAAAAGGATTATAATCAGAATAGATTCTCTGGAAAATCAATTCAGAGTCCTTGTTCATGTGAATTTTTTTAACTATGTTTAATTGACACCATGAAGCTGATATTTGTGTTTTCATTTGTTGATTCCAAATCCAGCTACTCAAGAGATTGTTGAAACCAGTTCTTCTGATTTAGAATTTGTGGAAGTTGGTTACATTTCTAGTGTTCATGGGCTTCAAGGAGAGGTTCGTGTGAAGCCTATCACTGATTTTCCCGATCTACGCTTTTCCAAGGTAGAAAAACAACAGAGAAGTCATTAAATAGTTTATTAAATGTTTGTGGTTCATGATCTCTAAAGGGAGGTTATTATTCTTTCTAGCGAGGAAGGCGATGGTTGAGGCAGCAAGTTTCAGGAAATGAGTCCCTTCAAGAAATTGAACTGGTGGAGGGCCGTGGACACCCGGGACAAAGTTGGATACTAAAATTCAACGAAATTGACACAGTGGAACAGGTGGCTTAACGAAGTGATTTAATGCCTACAGTACAATTATAATGGCAGATTCAAGCATGATAATGCTTTATTTTATTTATTAATTCAGGCACAGAAACTCGTAGGGTCAACTATGTTGGTAACAAAAGACAATAGACCTGTGTTAGAGGAAGGCGAGTTCTACACACATGACCTTATTGGAATGACAGTTGTTCTTAAGGTTTGTGGTTTCCAAATGTCTTTGTTGTGCTAATAAGGCTAATTACTTTGAAAGAAAAAATATATCATTTTTTTGATATTTCTGTTTAGAATTCCATCCATTATATGGCACATGGAAAGAAATTCACAGATTGGATTCTAAAGAAATTATGAAATAAATGCATATTTAATCCTTAGTTTGATCATGACTGTTGATTCAAATAATGGGAAATCTTCTTTAGAGGTTATGCATTGTTACCAGTACAACCAGTTTTAGTATCATTATCATTATGATCATATCATGTTATTTCTTTTGATTAAGGTTCAGTTACCTTCTTCTTTTCATAACAATAGATATTTTTCAACTGTCTTAGGAAACTTGTGAACCAGTCGGTACCGTTATCGAAGTTTTTAACAGTGGAGCAAGCGATCTTCTACGTGTTAGGCTACATTCCAAGAATAATATACCTAACCAGACTGGAAAGTCAAAACTTGAGGCAGGTGCTTCTGGTCCTTTGGTGTGGGTACCATTTGTTGAAGCAATTGTTCCAAATGTTGATATGGAGAAAAGAGAAATGTTGATTACTCCTCCTAAGGGTCTCCTAGAGTTAAATATTCGCCATGATGAGAGGTCCAAGAAAGAAAGACGTGAGCTCGTAAGGCATACTTTAGCATTGTGTTATTTGTGGGTTAAAAACCTGAATAGTCCACAAACTTTACACCTTGTGCCAAAAATATCCTCAAAACTTTAAATGGACTTCGTTAGTCCCTTAACTTTAAAGGGACTAACGGAGTCTATTTTAAAATTTGAGGATGTTTTATGCACAAGGTGTAAAGTTTGTGGAGTATTCAGGTTTTCTATGTGCTATTTGCTTATATTAGTTCTTATAGTTTGCTGTTTAGCATGTTTCGTCAAATCTATATATTTATACATAATTTTGTCATTCATGATCTGTAAATTTAGCATGCTTCTGAAAATATCTGTTTTCCACTACAGGAATGGAAAGAAAGAAAAAAGTTCCAAAGACGCCTCATAGCAGCCAAAAAGAAACTGTGTGAGATGGAACAGCAACATGTATTTCATGGGTTTAGATATGGAGAGAAAGATCAGAGGAACTTGCTTGCGAATCAGATATTAACTGTAAATTCAAAGTTGCTTCGACAGGCTATGCAAAATATTGAGACCCCCTCCACAAGGTAAACTTCCTTGTCTGTTATTTATAAGTATGAAACATGCATCAACTTTAATGTGTTTATATAGGATTGTCAGATATATTCATTAACTCAGTCCTTTCAAAATAAAGGTAGGAAATAATTATATGCTAAGAAAGACATTTGGTGTTCTCATTCTTTTATGAACTTGCCAGTAGTGGGCTATACTGCACTGAAGACTTGCAGATTCATCACTTCGGTTAGAGACTGTTAGGCGTCTGTTCCTCTTGATTGTAAAGTAGATTGTGTAACCTGTCCACATGATTACGTGATTGCAGTGGCAATTATCTTAAAAACACTTTTGTGCATGTGTAATCTTGAAGTGATAAGACTTTATATCACATGGCTCTGTCATGAAAGAAAAATGTTAATGTGCTATTATTCATTGCTCTTACTGTTGTTTTAATGTAAATGTTATCTAAATGAAAACATTTCTAATATAAATTGTTTTTAGAAATTTTTCGATTTATTTCTATTGTTTGGTTGAGGTAATAGAATATTTTCCAGCGGACAGTTTATTGGAGGAGCAGACAGTGGGAACAGTATGTGGAGGCATTCAATGTTTTAGTGGTGCGCATAAAGAGTTACAGTGGTGTTTTTGTGAAATGACCTACATAATCAAGATTTAGTCATTCCTTAGATGTCCTAAGTCAAATGTTTTATAAAACATTTAGGTTGTCCAAATGTCATAAATATGCAATCTCTTCTGGAAAATATTTTGCCATTATAGAAAAGGGGACTTAAATGTAAGTTCATTTAACCCTTGTTTGAGCCCCATTTTTGTAAGAGAATGTGTTTTAGAATAGTGATTTTTTTGGAGAATGTGTAGTTAAAAATAAGGAAAATTTTTCGATTTACTTGTAAAATTATTTTATGGGGAATGTGTGGTTGAAAACAAGTTTTGAAAAAATGTGTTTTTACAAAAATGGGGCCAAACATAGGCTTATTTTGTTGCAGCAATTTTAGTTTGTAAACGCCATAAATATGCAATTATTTCTGGAAGATATTTTGCTTTTAAACAGAAGGAGCCTTAAATGCAAGTTTTTTTTTATGTTGCAATTTCTGCATCTGTTTAGTTTCGTATGCGCCATTTTTTCATATATCAATTAAAATACTCTTTTGAAGAATATGAAACAGAACTTGGGTAAAAATGCATTGACTTCTCGTATTCTTGACTTCTGACCAGGCGGAATCTGCTAGAGATTTTGAATGCTGTACCAGTGAGAAACACACTAAAAGTATCTGCTAATTCTGTTTCTGCTGGAAGCTGGGAGCAGTCTGACCCATATTCAAAACTGCTAAGGGTGGGTCACCACCTGACATCTCAGGGAAAGATTGCCACAGTATTAGTTTTAAAGGAAGGCATAGAGATTGAAAGGAGTTCTAATCTTAGTCCGGTTAACTCTGAGAGAGACAAGAATGCATGTCTGCTTTTAAAGACGTTTCTAGATGACGACCAGAGATTTATAAAGGTGATCTTTTGACATGCTCTTTCATCGTATGTGGTGCTCAGGAAAAAAATGAAAATCAGAATATTAAATTCTAAATAAAATGTTCATATTCGAAGAAATTTCTTCTTATTTTTTGATCACCTGTATTTTCAACTTAAATAACTTGCATAGGAATTTTATACTTTTGTAGTAATTTTGGGGCATTATTTACTTGGATATAGAGATTTAGTTCTACCCAAGATCGTACTGTTCTAATTGAAGCATTCTCCCTGCATAGAAGTACCAAAAGAATACTTCAGACTAACCTGAATTATTGGGTTTCTTATTGCAGACAGAAGATAGATCATCTGTGCCTCTGATATTGGTCTGTCAAGCTCATTCAGTTGGTTCTCTGCAAGAACTATTCTCAGTACACAACTACTTTTCTTTTGATTCTGAGAAGGTTAGACACATACTGAATCGAATTATAATCTGCTTTAATAAAATCCATTATTGAAAAATTAATATAAATCTGCTGCTCTCCTGAAAACCATGTAGCTATGGTAAATGAAGCTGAAGTTGCGAAATAAAATTGTAGATTCTTCTGTAAAATAAGGAATGGGATGCCTCAACCAGTTATAGGACCCTGGCCCGGAATAGCCTGATTCTTGGATATTTAAATTTGCAGCTAGCTGCATAATTGGACAAATTATTTTGCCACTTTATATTCCTACCATTAGTGGTAAACCTAGACGGAGAGGTCAACCCAAACGATATGGAATAGAGGATGTGAGCATTTATAGTTTAACTTTGGATATGGCTATTCATGGAATGGAACAAATAGGAGGATCTATGTAGCCAGCTCTTATAACTGATAAGTATGGGATCTGTTGAGTTTTTCTGGAAATTTTTTAAATGAGTTTGAACTGAACATATTTAGATCCAAGCTCGTGCATGTGAAAGAGCATCCTGTTTAAGATGAAATTAGGCAAATCGCACAATCTTCATCTGCCAAAAATCTAATATATACAGATATAACTAGGTTGTACACCCATATGAACTTGTATCATGGTTATGCAGTGATCTCCTCAGATTTTGTTAAGAAGTCCTTAGAAAAACTAGAGGGAATGAATTTTTCTCAAACTAAGGGAAGATCACTAATCAATTTCGATTGGATGGAGAAGAAAGCAGCAGAAGGTTCAAAATCCGGTCGATAGATGCAATGCTGAGGTCGCACTTCTCTTAATGAGTCTGCCCATTTGAGTAGTCTGTCGGAAAAAGGTTTTATAGTGGTTTCTGAACTTTTCTTGTCTTGGAAACTAAGTGCTTGTTTGATAAACCTTTACTAAAATTTTATCAACTTTTCAACTGGCAAGCTTCAATTTTTAACAACACATTTCGTGGGATCTGCATTTTTTATCAATTTTTCATCCATACATTTCATCAACTTTTATCAAAATACGCTAAAACTTTTATTAAAAGCCTTGTCACACAGGCTTTAAAATTTTCAGATTCTTAGACACCGGCAACCCTGTGGCACTTCTGCTTCTCAAGCGTCCAGTTTGGCTGTGGAAATATTTGGCTGTGGAAATATTTACCTGTTTGTCATTGATTTTTTATTCTGTGGAGTCTAAAGGATTACTAAATTTCACAAGATTGACAAGGTGTAATTTAATTTATATATGTCATGTAATCTCTGAGTTGAGATTTGCTGTCGACCCTATTAATTATTGACATGTCATTTTAAATTAAGATGTCATTAATTTGGTGGATTAGTGGTGAAGTTAATGAGGATAAATTTAAGATGATATGTTAATTTAAAAATGACATGTTAATAATTAATTGGGTGGACGGCAAAAATTGTTAAGCACATCTCAACTCGTAATCTCTAGTCAACGTGCATTCTGTTCTTTTTCATTTAAGTAGTCAAACTTTTATAGGTCTGGTTTTTGGAAGAAGAGAAGCTTCCAGTTGTCAGTAGCTCACTCGATGGAGTTAACAATCATAAGATATTGATGGAATCACCATGGGAGTTCCTCCAGACACCTGTTGGTTCTGGAGGCGTTATCAGTTCACTTGCCACACAGAACTTGATGGATCATCTTGCTGAAACAGGCGTGGAGTATATTAAGGTGAGACACTTCACTAAATTATTTTGCATATTTGCTTTGCGACTTTAGGTTTTTGTGTGGGAAATTAAATTTAAAACAATTCTGCCTCGAGCTTTTTTGTACATTTATTTCTTATGATTTTGTCACGTTTGCCTCCCATTAGCAGTAGGGCAGTAGAAAGACATTGGTGACATGGGTTTAGTAGGAGGGTGGATTAGATAGCATTAGACGTATCAGAGGAGAAAAAGAAATTAAAATCGTGTTAATCATACCAACCAAACATACACTGGGTGTCCGTGTAAATTTCATTTACACCAATATTAGGCCATTTAGGTCTTAAATGGGTAGATTTCAAGTTCTTTTTTCTTTTATTTTTTTTACATACAGTGCCATAATGAAAGAATATCACATACTGCTAATAATGTGTTCTTTGCATGGCGTTTTCTTGCAGGTTTGCAGTATTGATAAAAATTATGAAAATAGTCATACACTTCTTGGCCTTGTTGATTCGTGCAGAGCAAATGTTGGAATTCGATTCTTCAAGGATATGACGATAGAGGAAGATTTCAACTTGATATTCTCCATAAATTTCATGAAGAGATTGGTGAAGCAGATAGATCAGCTTCAGTTTGATGCTGTTCTTAGTTTAAATTCACATGTGGCGAAGGTTGACAAGGATTGGATTGATGTCATACCCTCTGCTCCCAACTCTTATGAGTTCAAAAGTTCAATTTACAGTTGCTTGGATGCCTGTCCTCTTAATAAGGTCTGTGTTTTAAATGCTGCAGAGTAATGTAGAAACATGTATATTACAATAGCTTCAAAAACATATAGAAGAAGAATCTTGTACAAATTGCTCATCATTGGTCAATACAGCCTACAGGCTACTCTTTACTAACCATACTGCGAGTCACATTTACAAATGAACTGATTCCTTCGTGGATGCTGATTGTACTTTCTTAACCAAAGTGCAATTTCCATTTGCAATTTTCTTTTATTCTTTTGCTAATTAAAATAATTAGAGGTGTTAGCATTACACCTCTAATCATGCTATAAACATGCATCTCATTACATTTTTCAAGCAGTAAATCAAAAAACCTATGAACTAATAATTTTTCTGTGGCGCAAATGGATCCAAGCCTTTGTTCATATTGTGTTTTTGGTCTGAACCTTTAAAAAATGGTTCAAATGATCCCAAATATTTTTGTTTTTGGCACAAATGGTCTTTTTGGATGAATTTTATTGAAAAAGTCAGTCAGTATAAATTACACTTAGGCCCTGTCTGATTGTAATGAATTTCATGAAAAATGTTATATTCGAGGAAAACGAATTCCACCATAGCTGTTTGATTACAATGTAGAACTGGAAATCGAATTTCAAGGTACAACAACTTTAAACTGTGTTTTCTTTATTTTCATAGAGAACGAATTCCTATGGGCCTGATAAGTTTTTATTTTTCAACTAACATACAATTGGAATTTATTTCCACTTTTGCCTATCAAACGGATCTTTATAGTCTTAACTTAGACGAAAGTAGTAGGTTAAAGAAAACTTTCATTTCTTACAAATATAAGAAACATGTTAAGCTGAGGTATGAGTAATATGAGCTTTCCACTAGTGAAGTTCAAATGATAGAATTGAGCAAGGCGTAGCAATTTAGCCATGTTAAAAGATGCAAATGATGCTTTTGAACTCAAACAAGATATTCAAGAGAGGAGCTTAGTAGTTGTTTTTGGAAAACGATCATTCAACTTTTGCAAGATTGAGTCTATCACATGGCAATATAAATTGTTATGACCTGTTACTAGCATTTGTCATGTGGCCGACCTAGAGAATTCGCGGACCCACTCATGTCGAACTAGGCGCCTCGAAGACGTGGCCCAAAATGGTAGCTTCCGAGGCTCACTGCTAATCTGATGTGGACATGCCGAAGATGCCTTAATCCAAGGCCCAATTGGTCCGAGGCTCTACCCTAACTAATGACGGTCCACGTGCAAAGATCCTGTGACTTCTGTAAAAAGTGTATTTGTGTCTTGTCTTCTCAATAGAATATAAGAACATTAAATGCTTTGACAAGCTAGGAAAGTCAACTTGATGGCTAGGATCTGATGCTTTAGCCGAGAAGATGAGGCCACGTGTAATTTCATCTAAAGGTCACAATTTCATTTGTAACATTATAAATACCCCCACCATATAACAATTGAGGACTAATGCAACTTTAAATACTTGGAGCAACTTATTTTGTTCTCTCACATTGATTCACAATCTTTAATCTTAGTTCTTGGCGATTGGTAATTATTGTACAATCGTATCCTGTTACCCTGTCGAAACCTAAATGGAAACGTCTCGTGTCGTTGGGCTTCTCCCACGTCCAATTTCAGAGTGATCTTGACTATTGATCTAGATTTAGCTTGTGCATGCACGAGTGGGCCCGACATCTATTGGCAACATTTTTTGAGGTCAACAGATTGACACCGTCTGTGGAAATTCCTACTATAACCACAAGCAACCCCGTGGAAAAAGCTTTCTAAGGAAATAGTTTGGGGCATCCCCATTGAAAAAGGATTTTTTCCTGAAAAGGAACAAGAGGAAGCCCTCAGAGTTGGAAAATATTTGAGTTTTAGGCTTGAAAAGAGATGAGCTCAAAAGGTGACATTTCTCCCAAGCACAGGGAAAGCATCACGAAGTCGGCCTGCGGGTCGACGTCGACCTCACTACCATTATGGCGAGGTGGGATGAGGATAGCAGCTCAACTCATCAGGGAAATGTCCACCATGACAGCCAATATGAGGAGCATTACCAACCAAAATTTGGCAATGCAAGAGTTATTGAGACAAATGCAAAACCAGGCCCATTAAATCCCTCCTTACCCGACCCAGGGCTAGTATCAGCAAGAAGACGAGGTGCAAAGTTGAAGAGCACTTCTTCCCAGTCATGCTAACGAAGTTAGCCCACTCGAAAGAGAAGTGGAGGTTGATATATCCTCTAATTACGCATCTGGCCAACCCACCGAGGTTCCATTCAATATTGAAGATAACTTCCCCGGAATATGAGCCTGAAGCCAAGCTCAAAGGTCTTCCAGCGTATTTGACCGGATCAGCCCAGTAGTACCGAGGCCCAGACCTTCTCAGCAACCTCCAATGCTTAAGAACATGCCACAGTCCCCACCTCCTGAGATTCGACAACCGAAGGAAATGTAGAAATAGCCCCCCGTGTTGCCCCGCCTAGAGACAAGCATCACGGGAGGGATGAGGAGGCTAAGAATCAAACGGGCCCCTCTGCTCAACCACCTAGGTATGAGGCAGACGAGAATTACAATTTCGATGGACCCCAAAGATCTTGTAACTTAGATGATGACGACGAAAACTTGCCTTTTCGTGAGAATTGAGGAACGCCCAGGTACCTGTCTATTATGTGATGCCCAAAATATCGAAGTACGATGGGAGAGGTGATCCAGTTAAACACTTAAATAGCTATAATACACATATGAGCCTTAGAGGCGCCACGCCAGCTGTGAAATGCAGAGCTTTCCACCTAACCCCCAGTGGAGCAGCTAAAATTTGGTACAGCAGGCTACCACCCGGGAACATTCGGAGCTGGCCAGAATTCAAGAATACCTTCCTGAAAAGATTCGCTGTTAGCAAGGAAGGAGAGGCCCACATTTAACGCCTCCAAGACATGAAGCAGCAATCTGGTGAAACTCTGAAAAGTTTCATGTCCCGTTTACCGACGAAATGACATATTGTGTTCAGGTTACTGATCGAGAGGCTCTATCAGTACTATGAGAAGGCCTAAACATGAATACCTTATTTTGGAGAGATGTTCAGAATCAAGACCCAACAACCTATGATGCGTTGCTAGAGCTGATGGTGTGAGAAATTAGCAACGAAGAGTTAATTGATCACAGAAACTAGGCTAGTCAAGGCCTCCAGCCTCAGCAGAGGCAACGTGGAAAACGACCTACCTCCCATTTGATAGATCATCAATGGAACCAGATTGGCAATGCAATCGCTCCCAACTCAGGACAGGAACTTGCTACGGCCATCTTGAATGTGGTGCCTACATTGGCTTACGAAAACGTCGCACACAAACCCAGTACTCAACGGACTGAATCTACACAGTAGGCCCCCCGAAGGGGAAGAGGTCGGGGCGAGGTTCGGGACCTAGAGGTAGGCCAAACCCCTAGAATATTGCACATATCATCATTCCTATAGCCATGGCACGGTAAACTGTAGAGACATTGCCCACCACCTCAGGCGTGCAAGTCCCCGAAACGATCAACGAAATGACTCGCGACAGAGAAATATGCCCCCGTTTAGGTGCGACTAAGAGCCTAGGCGCAATGAGATAACTCCCCGTCACCGGGACGTCTCTCTCCGATGGCGGAGAGAGCATGAAGATGAGAGATCAAGAGGTGGACAACGAAGAGAACGTCAAAATCGAACAGATAATGCCCCCATACATGAGATCGACACGATCTTTGGAGGTGTTTATGTTGGTGGAGAAACAAGGAATCCCTAGAGAAATTATGCCATAGGGGCTAAAGGCCCCCCACTGACCAGTTATATAATGAACAGCGGTTCTCGAAGCAGTCAAACACCCTCCATCATGTTCACACATAAAGATTTGGAGGGTGTCCACTACCCCCATTGCGATGCCCATGTTGTGAGGGCCGTGGTGGCTCGAAACGGGCTAAAACGGATGTTGTGGACAATGGGAGCTCCGTCAACATTCTATTTGGAGTCGTATTTGACAAAATGATTTTGGATCATGAGTTAACCTCTATCTACACCCCCTTGTATGGCTTCACGGGAGATAGCATAATCCCGAAGGGTAAGATCACACTTGCAGTTGAAATGGGGGAACCACCCTTATCAACATTGAACTTCATGAAATTCTTGATAGTTGATAGCAGGTCCGCCTACCACAGAGTATTAGGGAGGCCCGTGTTAAAAGAGCTTGGAGCCGTCACTTCCATCCACCACCTATGCATGCAATTCCCAACTGAACAAGGGGTGGCAACAGTGAAAGGTGACTAAAGAGGAGCCCATGAATGCTACTTGAACTCCGTCAGGAAGGCCGAACCTAGGGACATTACTCCCAAAGAGACACTCATGTTTGATGAAATTGACCCCCGCATTATTGAAATCGAGTCTCAAACGGTCCCAATGGAGGAGCTGGAAAGCTTCCCAATAGACCCCTTGGAACCCACGAGGCTATTACAGGTGGGCAGGGGTCTGGCTCCGAAATTCAAGGAGAAGCTTAAGAAATTTTTGTGTGAGAATCGGTATGTCTTTGCTTGGAGGCATGAGGATGTGGTAGGCATAGACCTTGAGGTCAGTTGCCACCACTTGAAAATTGATCCTAAGGTTGCCCCGTACAGACAAAAAAGAAGGGCTTTGATCCTGAAACGGTACTAGGCTTTGAAGGAAGAGGTACAGAAGCTAATCAAGAATGGATTTATTAGGGAGGCCCTCTATCCGAAGTAGGTCTCCAACCCGGTCTTAGTGAAAAAACATAACGAGAAGTGTAGGGTATGTATCAACTTTTCTGCTTCAACAAGACTTGTCCTAAAGATAGCTTCCCACTCCCGAGGATAGATCAATTGGTAGATTCCACAGCTGGACATAAATCCCTGAGCTTTATGGATGCTTACTCCGGCTACAACTAGATCCCCATGTATCCAGGTGATGAGGAGCACACCTGCTTCATTACGGATATGTGACTCTATTGCTACCGAATGATGTCCTTTGGATTAAAGAATGTCAGAGCCACCTACCAAAGGCTTGTGAATAAAATGTTTGCCAACTTACTCAGCAACACAATGGAGGTCTACGTAAATGACATGCTTTTCAAAAGTTTAAAGGTTAGTGACCACATAACCCACCTCGACGGAGCCTTCCAAGTATTACGAAAGTACCGCATGAGGTTAAACCCCCTCAACTGTGCATTTGGGGTCGCATCCAGCAAGTTCCCAGGGTACATGGTCAACCAAAGGAGGATAGAGGCAAATCCCTAGAAGATACATGCACTAATTGAGATGAAGTCCGTTCAGAAGCTGAAAGAAGTGCAAAGCCTAACCAGTCGGGTGGTCGCTTTAAGCCGCTTTATCTCGAAGGCAACCAAAAAATGTCTTCCTTTCTTTATGATTTTGAAATGAGGAAATAAATTCCAATGCACAGAGGAGTGTGAAGAGGCCTTCCAAGAGCTGAAAAAGCACATAGGGCAAGCCCCCTTCTCTCGAAGCCCAAGCTGGGAGAAGCACTGTAACTCTACTTGGCTGTCTCTAATGAAGCCATAAGTGCAGTGCTCGTTAGGGAAGAAGGCACAACCCAGCTATTGGTTTATTACATTAGCAAGGCGTTGCTAGCACCTGAAACTCGATACCAGACATAGAGAAGTTGAGCTTGGCATTGATCATTGCATCAAGAAAGTTGAGGCCCTATTTCTAGGCCCATACTATACATGTGTTAACTAATTTTTCGCTTAGGCAAGTATTGCAAAAACCTGATGCCTCGGGAAGATTTTTTGAAGTGGGCCATGGAGTTGAACGAGTTTGAGATTCTCTTCAAGGCGAGAACCGCCATCAAGGGCCAAGCCCTAGCAGACTTCGTGACAGAATTTGCTAATGTTCCCGAGGTAGACGAAACCATAGAACCTGCTGATCCCCTCACGTGGAACCTATTTGTGGACGGTTCGATTGGAAAAGTAGGCTCGGGTGTAGATGTGGTACTGGTGAGCCTCGAAGGTCATAAGTTGAACTGCGCCATACGATTCGGATTCAAGGCCACCAACAATGCGGTCGAGTATGAGGCACTCCTTGCAGGCCTGAGACTAGCTAATGAAATGCAAGTAAAGAGGTTACTTATCAAAAATGACTCCCAACTCATTGTTGGGCAGGTTAATGGCAACTTCGTAGCCAGGGATAAAGCTATATCCGCCTACCTCAAACTGGCAATGAGCATGCTCCTTGAATTAGCCCAGATCCCATGCATTGAAAATGCCTACGTCGATGTTTTATCTAAGCTGGCTAGTAGCAAGGATTCTAAATTACTGACGGTGGTACCTATTGAGCACCTCCTAAAGCCATATACCTCTACGGAAGAAGTGATGTGGGTGGAAGGAACCCCAACTTGGATGCAACCCCTTACAGCCTATCTCAAAGATTAGACTTTGCCGGACAATAAAGAAGAGGCCTACAAGTTAAGAAGGAGGTCCGCACATTTTATGCTAGTAGATGATATTCTCTATAAATGCGGATTCTCTTCACCTCTCATTCGGTGTGTGGGATATGAGGAAGCTACCTATATACTCTGCGAGATCCACAAAGGCGTTTGTTGCAACCACTCGGGAGGGCTTGCCTTAGCAAGAAAAACACTAAGACAAGGATACTATTGGCCCACCTTAAAAAAGGACGCCATTCAATTTGCCCGAAAATGCGATAAATGCTAGTACTTCTCTCACATCCAAAGACAACCTTCCCAGGAGTTGACCACGGTATCTAGCCCTTGGCCTTTCAGCAAATGGGGTGTGGATCTCATTGGCCCTTTACCCAGTGGCAGAGGAAGTGCTAATTTCGTTATTGTTGTAATTGATTACTTCACAAAGTTGGTAGAAGCAGAACCTCTAGCAAAGATAACAGAGGCCAACACCTCCAAGTTTCTATGGAAAAACATCATATGCCGGTTTGAGATTCCCCACTCTATCGTATTAGATAATGGAAAACAGTTTGATAACAAAAAGGTAAGAAACCTCTATGAAGAGTTGGGAATTAGGAAGCACTTTTCCACCCCTCATCACCCCAAGCTAATTGGCAAGTTGAGGCTATGAATAAAGCTATAAAACACACTTTGAAGAAGAAGTTTGACACAACTAAGGGAGTTTGGGTGGATGAGTTGCCACAGGTGCTGTGGGCCATCCGAACCACGAGTAGGACCCCAACCGGCGAGACTTCTTTCTCATTAACTTACGGTGCTGAGACTGTGAGCCCGGTAGATGTAGGACTACCTTCCCCCTGAAGCTTACACTTCAGCGAGATATCAAATGATGAGCTCAGGAGGTGTGAACTCGATTTCCTTGAAGACAGAAGGGACAACTCCCAAGTCAAGATTGGCAACATATCAAAGGAAGATGACCCGATATTATAATGATAAAGTAAAGAAGAGGACTTTCCAAATAAATGCCCTGGTACTTCGGAGAGTGTTCTTGTCTTCCAAAGAGCCAGGAGTAGGCACCTTAGTACCAAACTGGGAGGGGCCCTACTGTATTAAAAGAGAGATCCAGCCTGGTATCTACTGGATCAAAGACATAGATGGAAATGTTCAACCTTCTCCATGGAATGTCGAGCATCTACGAATGTATTACCAATGAATGTAACTCATTGCCGGAAGTTTTCCCCAGCCTTTGCAAGTAAATAAAATCTTTGTTCCAAGTAAGTTGTCAAGCGTGGGTGCCTCGAAAGAGAGGATACAGTCCTAAAATGGACCACATCATTTGAACTCAGAGGAGCACATTACATGCCTCCCCTTGACGAGGTTGAACGTCAAGGAGAAGCCTTTGCATGGATGAACCATCTTCCATGCAAGGAAGTGTGGGTGCCTCGGAAGAGAGGATATAATCCTAAAAGGGACCTCCTCATTTGAACTTCGAGGCGTACATCACATGCCTCCCTTTAACGAGGTTGAACATCAAGAAAGAAGCCTTTGCATGGATGAACCATTTTTCATGCAAGGAAGCATGGGTGCCTTGGAAGAGAGGATACTGTCCTAAAATGGACCACATCGTTTGAACTCCGACGTGCATATCACATGCCTCCCTTTGACGAGGCTGAACATCAAGGGAGAAGCCTTTGCATGGATGAACTATCCTCTATGCAAGGAAGTGTGGGTGTCTCGAAAGAGAGGATATAGTCCTAAAAGGGACCACCTCGTTTGAACTTCGAGGCGTACATCACTCCCCTTGACGAGGCTGAACGTTATGGGAGAATCATTTGCATGGATGAACTATCCTTCATGCAAGGAAGTGTGGGCGCTTCGGAAGAGAGGATACAGTCCTAAAAGGGACCACTTCATTTGAACTTCGAGGCGCACATCACATGCCTCCCTTTAACGAGGCTGAACGTGAAGGGAGAAGCTCCATGTCAGTTTAAAGCTTCAGAATTATTTGACTACTCCAGTTTATTTAAAGTCCAAAATCCAGCTAGATTAAGAATTAATTTGTTCATTCAAAAGTAAAGGCTTAAAGCCTAAATAATTAACGGTAAGTTTATCAGTTTGAGTTCCATCCAATTTCAGTTCAGGTAGTTAAGCTCAGTTCAGTACGAGGTTCAGACTGCAGCGCAGTTCATTATAGTTAATACACTAAGGAAGTTCATTTACTTCATTCATTTTAAGGAAAAACGAGTACATTAGGAAGCCTAGGGGCATTACGAATTTCAGCTAAAGCCTAAACTCTGCTAGGGAGGTAGAAGAGCCTGTGCCTCAGTAGCAGGTGCATCAGTCGCCACTTCTTCCAGAGTCCCTTCCACGGGAACTTCTTCAGCAGCTTCCTTCGCTGTGTCTGAGGGACCTCTTCTTCAATGAATTCTGCCTTCATTTCTGAAGTATTCAGTTCAGGGTAGAGCTCCTCGACCCTACCCATCACTTCATTGTAGGCGAGCCTCCTCCAGTATAGAGCAAAGCGATGATACTCTTCGGTCAAGTGAAAGTTGGAAATGTAATGCTTAACCGCCTCCTCACCAGCCTATTGGGCCTCGGCTTCAGCTCGTTTGGCCTCATCCGCAAAGTATTTAACTTGGCCCTCCATGAACTGGTTCGCATCCTTGAAATCAGCAAGTTGGAGGTTGGCTTTCTCGAGAGCCTCGGCAGTAAGCTTTTGATGGCTGTTTGAAGTCTCGACCTTCTTCGTTAATGCAGCCACCTCGCACTAAGACTCATTTACCTCCTTCTTAAGGGCCTCGATCTCAGCCAAAGCAGAAGCTAGCTTGGCCTCGCCCTCTATTTTTTGGGCCCTCAACCTCAGCATCATTTAACTTCTTATACGAGGCCATGTTCCTCTGTTGAATGTCAGATAACACTTCCTGACATTCCAATGCCACGCCAAAGGCCCTCTCACTTTGACTCGCTATTGTGGCAGTGAGGTCCACCGCGTCACAAGTGGACACATAATTCTACCATCACTTAGTCCAAAATTTGTTAAAATTTTCTGTAGAGCATCAAACTTCAAGTGGCAGCATCTCCAAGACTGCCAGACGATTTGATCGTCCCTTCTAGCTAAGAAGTTCCCAGACTTCCCTGGGGTCCACTCCATTTGGCTCTTCTTAGGAGCCTCAAAAGCTGAATGAATACCCTTCTTTGCTTCTTCGTTGGCCGTCCGAGCATGCTCCACTTTAGTAGCTTTTATTGAAGATTCCATAAGCTTTGGCTGTTGAGGACCCTCATTTCTGGGGTGGAACACAAAAGTCCCAAAATTTGTAGAGGCCCCGCTTGTGTGCACCAGTTTTCTCTTCTTCTAGGGTTTCTCCACTTTCCCTTTCCCTCTTTCAGAGGCCATCTGAGCCTTCTTAGGTGCCTCCTCCTCTGCTCCCTTCTCAGCCTTTCCTTTGCTGAGGCGTTCTAGCTTCAACCTAACTTGTTTCCCTTCGGAGGAAGAAGGCTTTAAAGCCTTCGTGTCGGTGATGGCAGTGGCCTTAAGGATAGTGGCCATATCAGGTACTGGGTATTCCTTCTTCGCGAATTTGTCTGCAAATGTGAAGGAAAAAGTTAGAAATTGCAAAATGAATATGGACAAATTGTAGCAAAGGAGTTTGGTGGAGCAACAAAGCTGAAGAAAACAACGAGAGTCGAGAGAAAAGGGGAGATAGATGCAAGAAAAATAGGTTTTGGGATACTTTGCAATTTTGAGCATTGTTTTAGAAATGGGCTTTAGAGGATTGGGGAGAAATGGGGGTGTTTCAGCCTAGTTTATAAAAAGTGGAAATTACAACCTTCTAGATTTTTAAATTTCCCATTTCAAAATTTAGATTTACAAGTTTTTATTTCAAAAATTAGATGAAATATTCATTCTACCCAATCATACATACCAAAACCCTAATTATTTCATCCTCACCATTCTCTCCTCTCTCTATTCCAGCTTCTCTCTAGCCATCCATCGCTGCCGAGGCCACCGTAACTACACTGTCGGCACAACTACCGCTAGCACCACCACCGATGGCACTACCTCACTTCTCTCTATCTATTCTCACCTCTCACCCTCTCTCCGTCACGAAATGACTTGAGAGGGCTGGACTGAAGCCTCTCAAAGTCGTCAGAGTGAAGCCACACGAAGTAGCCTGACACCACCACCACTATCACAGGTCGCTACGGGCGACGTTGCTGTGTTGCCTCGCTTCATTCTCTCTCCTCGTTCTGCTCCGACGAACACTGCACGCAAGCCATGGCGATGCAGCGACACTATGTTAATGTGCAGCGGTCTTCGCGGCTGCAAAGTTGGAGTTGTACTGTATGCTCTGTGGTGAGATGGTGGCGGTGTCGGGTTAGGTTGCTGTCGTTGTGGGTTGCAGGCGCTACGTCGGCACCTTGGGTGTCAGGTTGTGGCTCTTGTTTTCCGGTGACGCTACCGTGGATGTGTTGGATGAATACTGACGTTTATGGTTTCAATTGCATTTTTTTAATTTGGGCCAAATCTTCGTGGTGTTGCTATGGAAGCACCGTCACGACGCCCAAATTTACGCGCTGAGATGGCGATTTGCAGGTCATAGTTGTAGATAGTATTTTTCGGTGATGGGGGTTGTTACCATGGCTGTGGATGAATAGTTGATGTGGTTTTGTTGGTGGTGATAGCGGTGGTGGCGATATCGGTGGTGGTGGAATGGCGTGACGATGTGGTGGTGTTTTTCTGCGATGTGTTGATTTGTTTGAGGTGGTGGTATTGCTGTCGGGAGGCGGTGGTGGTGGTTCTGACGACGAAGGTGGCAGTGGTGCTGCTAGAGGGAGTGGTGCAATGGTAGTCACAAGTGTTGGTTGTGATCACAAATTATTTGGTTGATTGTGATCATTAAATTGGTTAATTTGTGACCAATAAATAATATGTAACTAATGAAAAAGATAAATTGTGACAAAAAAAATAGTGACCTAAATATTTTTAAATTTGTGACCGATAATTTGACAATTTATGATTGTTTACTAAGTTGTGACTTATATAGTTTTTAATTTGTGACCGATAAATAAATTGCGACGTATAAATTTTTTTTTGTGATCGATGAACAAATTGTGACATATAAAATTTCTGAATTATGATCGTAAAATAATTTGTGACATATAAAATTTCTGATTTGTGA
>CAIGRB010131706.1:3815-30359 GCA_903798255.1 Fraxinus quadrangulata
TTACATAGTGCATCGGCTGAGAGCCTCATGAGCCTTGATTTTGGGCTTGAACCTCGGCCCATTACCCACTTGGCCCATTTACATTTCACTTCTCTATATATATGCAAATCCATTTCATTTTAAGGTAGGTTCTCTAATCCTATCATCTTCCTCTTTTGTACAAATATTTTCCTCGTCCGGCATTTGACTTGACCGTCGGAGTGCAAACGGTCGCCAGACATTTTTGTCGACCGACGGCATTTGCCTCCTAAGGGAGTGTTCAGTGTGCAGGTGATATTCACGTGGAGGGGACGCGGTGGGGATTATGTTGAGCCATTTTTTGGGGTCAACACTAACATCTCATGTTGTACTAAAATTAGAATCGTTTTAATTTGGCCTTCAATACCACCATAAAAACATTCTATAGAAATATCCCCCAATATTTTTGACTTAAATATTTAAGTCTTGCATTACCCTTCAGGAAAATTAAAATAATCCGTATTAGAATCATCAATATTAATTTATGTCCAATCCAGTAATTAGAATTGTGCAACCCTCCTTTAGGGAGAGATAAAATTCTAGCACAAATCATACATGTCCTTATTTATAAACAATGACATATATTTAATAAAAGGTTTTTAAAACAATATATTCGCAATGGCCTTCTTAGAATACTTTACCGTCCGACAAATTTATTTCTTCAAAATGATTTATTTCTCAATATTTTAACTCTCTTTTAATTTTTTTTGCTGGCCTTTAAAAAGGCTTAAAACTATAGTAGTCGAAAAAGGAATTTTCATCATATTTCAAAAGGTTTAAACAAATATCCTCACTTAGGAAACAACAGTCTACTTAACTCCGAGGTTATTTTTTTCATCTTTTGACCTGGAATTCATAATAAAGAGACTAAGAGCGTTGAGAATATTAAACATTAAAGATTAAAACATGTTAAAAACAAAAATTATTATGTATCTTTTGAAGAAATTAATTGCTTGCTAGTTGTTTCCTCTTTCGGGCTTTGCTTGAAAATAAAATGAAGTGAAAGAGAATTACTAAGCAAGAGGAAGTAATGAAGAACTTACTTTTATTTAAAGAATTCTTTCAGTAGAAGTTGACAAAAGTTGAGTGTTTTTTTAGTATAAGTGCTATATCGTGTTTTATGTTAAGTTTTTAACAATAAAGCTATTTGTACAAAATTGTGTTACAAAGTGTGTTGGCAAAATCCAGACCGTTGATTTCAAATGATTTAAATAATTGGTGTAAATGTTATTTAGTCAACCAAATTTGTACATGTAGCATAACTCAGTTTTTAATACAATGTTCAGATTAAGACAATTTATTTTAGCGGATATAATGAGAAAGAATAATTATATTCGCCTAGAGGGATGGTAATCATATACAATAATGAGAATACTACTACATTTTTTAATGAATAAAAATGCCTTTCAATGTCGTTGGAAATTGTGGCAGTGCCTGTGATCATAATCAGTTTAATGAATAACATTGCTCAACGAGAAAAATCATTCGTTCCCAAAATTTGTCCAATGAGAGGTCCTTAAGAGTACAAACGATACAAAAAAAATTATGTGCATAATTTTTTTTTTTTCCTTATGGAACTTTTATGGGTAATGTCAATGCAGTACATGATTGGACATTTTTTGTTTCCAACTTCCAATGAAATGTGAGCCAAGTGTCATCCGTCAAAAATTGTGTGAAGAAATTCTGTAGCTATAGTATTGTTCCAAATAATAATGCACAACGCACATTTAAGCGTTACACGTGATTGTACTGTCATGGAGTATAGACCACTTGTAATGATAGAGGAATCTATTGGTGATATCATTGTCAAAGGAATTTATTAGTGATAAAAGAAAATTCACTCTCTCTCCATCGCACATAATAATTTGTCCATTGGAGATTTCTTTTTCAAATTTAATGGTTTCTGATTGATGGTCATTTTAGAGCACGTGCTAATTACTTTTAATAAATGAATAAGTATTTATACAACGATGTTACAATATCATACTTTCCATCCATACTTTCTCGTGGACCATTCTTACAAGAACAGCTTGCATGTGAAAACAAAAGTACTCCGTAAAAAGAGAAATTGAAAAGATAGTAGGAAATAGGAATTACTTAATTAATACAAAGGTGCCCCCATTAAGGTAATTTGCACTTTCATCTCCAGTCTTTTTCTCTTAGATAACTGTGTCTGGTGCCTCAACTTTTAATAGATTGGCAGTATTCATCCATATGGAAGTTACGTGAAAATTACAAAAAGGTCACTCAAGTTCAAAATTTGCAAAAATGGTCACTGAAGTTTCACTCGATTTCAAAAACAATCATTGAACTTAATTTTAGGACTATTATGTTTTAATTCAAACCAAAAGCGCCAAAACACGTGGACATAGAAGTTGGAGGACTTCAAGTGCAAAATTCAACTTCAAATCCCACAAACCCAAACCCAGACCACCACTTTTCGCGCCTCATTCCACTACTTTTCGACAACCAAAACCACTGGAGAAACATACCACCTTGAAGCCCTCGCTGCCCTCTATGTAACCCACCCAAGAACCGCTCCTAACTCAAATGGTGGCCAAAATTTCGTCCCAAAGTGACCCACTCGCACATTCGGCAGTTTTGTTCTGTATGAGAGGCCCACTTTGGGACGAAATTCCACCACATTCCAGCCACCAAAACCACCGGAACAATGCACCACTCGCACAGTCGACAGTTTTGTGCTGTGCAAGAGGCCCACTTTGGGACGAAATTCCACCACATTCCGGCCACCTAAACCACTGAAAAAATGCACCTCTTGAAGCTTATGCTGCCCTACGCAACCCACCTAAAAACTGCCCCTAAATCAGACGATGGTGGACAAAATTTTATCCCAAAGTGAGCCAATCGCACAGCCGGCAGTTTTGTGCTGTGCGAGAGGCCCACTTTGGGACGAAATTCTACCACTTTTCGGCAGCCAAAACCACCGGACCAATGCACAAACTTGAAGCCCTCACTTCCCTCTACGTAACTAATAACCACCCCTAAATCTAATGATGGTGACTAGAATGTTGTCCCAAAGTCGACCACTCGTACAGCACAAAACTACCGACTGTGCGAGAGGCCCACTTTGGGACGACATTCCGACCACCACTGTCTGTGCTAGGTACAGTCCTTGGGTGAGTTGCGTAGAGGGGAGCAAGGGCTTCAATATTTTGCATTATTTCAGTGGTTTAGGTAGCTGGAATATAGTGGAATTACGTCCCAAAATGGGCCTTTTGCACAGTACAAAACTGTCGACTGTGCGAGTGGCTCACTTTGGGATGAAATTTCGGCCACCACCATCTGAGTTAGGGGCTGTTCTTAGGTGGGTTACGTAAAGGACAGCGAGAGCTTCAAGGTGGTATATTTCTCCGGTGGTTTTGGTAGCCGAAAAGTGGTGGAATGAGGCGCGAAAAGTGGTGGTGAGGGTTTGGGTTTGTGGGATTTTAAGTTAAATTTTGCACTTGAAGTCCTCCAGCTTCTATGTCCACGTGTTTTGGCACTTTTGGTTTGACAATAACATTTTAGCTTTTCTGTAAGCATGCTCAAATCAAGGGTATTCCTTTGTTTGTGCTATGTTGCATTATATGAGTACAAGTGCTAAATACAGAGAAATTATTTTGAGTAACCGTAATTACTAAAAGAAACCAATAATTATAGGGACTAATAAAATGGAAATAGTTAAAAAAAGAAAAAAGGTTAATGAAAAACCTAGTACTTTCTCGAGGCCAAGAACTATGGCTACAAGAGCAGCAAATAGCCTGCTAAGCAGCTGACGTCGCTTTCTTTCTGCTATTATATGATCATTCGTCTGAGATGGTGGCCTAACACGACTAGTTTTCTTAGTTTTTTGCGAGGTTTTTGTAACCTCTACTGGATTTCTTAAATTTTCAGAAACTGCTATCTTTTCTTCTTGATTTGAAGACCTTAGATGCACTTGCTGAGGATTTTGAGGAGAAATCACATTGCTTAAACTGAGAATAATCGGAGTGAAAATTAGGCATGGAAGAGTTATGATTGTTAAGCTTTCTCTTTTTGGATGGCTGTTCGACGGCCATTTGATTTGGCACGATGCATAAGGTAGGGCGTAAATTGGGGATCGAGCTGCTTCTGAAAATAACAGATCAAGAAGAATAATTACTTTCTGGGAACAAAACGTCTAGTGAGTCTTCTCCAAGAAGAGCGGCTAAATCGTCATCAAAGAAGTCCATGAAATCATATTGATCCTCCAAACTTGAATGGTCCACTCCCTGTAAAATTAATCATGCAGCTATAATGTAGCATAAAATACTGTATGAATGGTTGAGATTTGGTTTCCATTTCGTTATCTAGAAAAAAACACCGCAAGGTTAGTCGGTAAAAGGCATGTAATCTTAAAGAATGGGATTAGTTCGACACTGACATTATTGTTAAGAAATCCGAAATACGACGTTCTGGCAGGAAAAGTTAATCGTAAGTTACGGTAGCCGAACCCCATAAAGGAAATAATTAATTACACTCACTTGTCCGACCTATGGAGGTGCATATTTCTGACTATATAAATATCAATGGAGTTGAGGTAAAGTTTAATACTAGATCAGAGGACAACGAGGCTTTGCACCACCACGAAAAAAAAGAAATTGCATTGGGAGGACAAGTAAATTGATTAATTCAGTTGAAACTAAAGAATTAGCATGCAGCTTCTTGAATTAATTCGTCAATTTCTGTTTCTCGTCTCTTTGTTCGTAATACTTTTGATATTGATGGAGCTGTTATGAATTATTTTTTAAAGAAAAAGACAAGATTTAATGCGCACCACTCACCTTCTCGAGGCCTCAATATTCTTACGAGTTTTTACTAGTTGTGTTTCTCAAAATGACGTCTCTTCAACCCGGGTGCAATTCGGTCATTGTCCTAAGAGCTGATTTGGATAGGTTGGTCCACGTGACTATCTCCAATTGGCCAGTTTTCAAAATACAAAGTTCAACCCAAACTACATCTAGAGATGGGTAAATAGGTGTAAATGTGAAATTATTAAATTATAATTAATTAGCAACAAGTCACTAATTAATTATCTCTAGATGGTTAATCATACACTCTAATTACCCTATATTTGAATACTGCAAAATATGAAAACAGTAAAAAAACACGCGGAATGTTCACGGAGAAACCCCAATTGGGTAAACATTTCGGGCGCTTTGTCAGTCAGAATCCACTATAAACGATCGAACTTACAGTCCGTCCGACAATACGATGACACGAACTTCTGACCTCCTAACTAAAGTTAATAAAGTCCTCTTGGATTGCGTGCTTCGCAACAACTCGTGACTGAGATTCTGATAGCCCTCTTGGATTGTGTGCCCCTGCACCAATGGGTTATGTCACCATATACACATCAACAGTTCTCTCATATAATGGTTCAACTACATTCCCCTCATCCACTCTCATCTAGGGATTCAACTACTATCTCAGGAGTTAAGATGTATCTACCATACTTAATAGCAGACTTAACATCCTTATATACAGCATTAGGTACAGCATTCAAAAGGATACCACTTTATATTCTTCAGAATCTTTATTCACAGTATTAGTAATATCTTGAACTAATTTATTAAAAGTATCAAGATTATCATCTAAATCTTTAGACATATCAATCTTAAAGCTAAAGAACCTTTCTAAAAGGAAGAGTTTGTTATGCAGACTCTTAGACATATATTATTTTTTACTAATTTGTCCAACAAAGCCTTAGCATTATCAAGTTTTAAAAAAAATTCAATACTTGATCAGACAAATGAAGAATTATAGAGGTATAAGTAAGTTCATCAGATTCAAATCTTTGATCACCAGTCGTAGTAGCAAGAAATTCACCAGTTATAGCATTTGAGACTTTCTGTTGAACTAAGACCCCTTTCATTTTATGCTGTCAAATGAGAAAATCCCTTTTTTCCATTAAAAACTCCAAGTTTAAATGTTGCCATCAACACAAAAGATTTTATTTATTAGGTAGACTCTTAGTCATATACTATTTTTCTAATTCTTCCCACAATGCCTGAGCATTATCTTGTTTACCAACTTTTTTTAACACCTGATCAGACAAATGAAGAATTATAGAGGTATAAGCAAGTTCATCAGATTCAAATTTTTGATCACCAGTCGTAGTAGCAAGAAATTCACCAGTTATAGCATTTGAGACTTTCTGTTGAACTAAGACCCCTTTCATTTTTTGCTGCCAAATGGGGAAATCTTCATTTTCATTAAAAACTCCAAGTTCAAACGTTGTAGTTGTCATTTGAAATTTTTTAATCAACACAAAAAAGGCATTTGAGGTCACAGTTTAACAAAAAAACCAGAAAACGGATATGTCAAAAACCAATTGAATGAGAAACAAAACCTCAGTATTATAAAAAATAGGGGGATGAAATATCAATTCAAACAGCATACTAACAACACAGTGAATAACACGTGAATAATCAATAGTGATTATAAGTAGATTAATAGCCACAGAGAAAAAACCAAATCAGCAGAGGTATTAAACTAACAGTTAGTCACAGTAATTCACCAATTTATGGCACAGTATATTAAACAGATTAATATATCAAATTCAAATAAACAATTATGATGTATGTATAAATTAATGTCACACAATGATAAAGCACGAGCATGAACCAAAAATACCTAATCAATTAGGTATATAAATGTTCTTACCTTTAAGAGCACCGTGATATTTTTCAAAAAATTTCAGATCATTTTTCTTCATCCAAACTTGCCTAATAATATGAATATTTTCGGTCATCTGTGTCATTAACGTGGCCAATTTACTTACCTGATTAGTAAGGAAGTTAATATGACCAACATAATCCTGATTCTTATTTCTATTTAAGTTCTCATTTCTATTTCTGTTCAGGAAATGATGACATCTAGGTTTAATATGTTCTAACTACCCGCAATGAAAACATGTAAAGATAAACTTAGGACCAAAGGTATGTGGACGCTGATGTCTATTCATAGGTCGACAAGTCCTACGCTGTCTACTAGGTCTCTGTCTAACAAATCCTTTATCCTTAAGGTCGGGGTTAGGCACATGTTTAGACTGGTCAGTAGTAGGGACAAACGTGGTATTAAAAGTACTAGCAATGTTTTCCTTAAAACCTAGACCTCCATTATTTCTAGCCGGCTTGTCCTTTCCTAAAATGTTATCTAACTTTTCAAAATCACTAGAGAAGGCAAGAAGTTTAGTATTAGATTTTTCAAGATCGCTCGTAAGGGTTTTAACCTTGCCCTCTAAAGACTCTTTCTCAACCCTTAATTCATTCAGACATCTAGTAGACTCTTCAAGTTTGGCTATAAGGCTCTCTTTTTCTAATTCAAGTGTATTAATCTTTTTAAGCACGACTTTATCTACCTTATTAATTTTAAGACTCTCCTCAAATAATCGTTCATAAGCCTCTTCAAGTTCCATATCACACTCAGATCCCGAATCATAAACTGATTGACTCGTCTAGACAAAATTAAGGTCAGGAATCGAAATAAGGCTCTGATACCAATTGAAAAATGCGTAGTTCACTCGCAAGTTCAACCTTACGTGCGGAATTAATCTATTAAAAATAACAAGTCACTTTTTAATAGTTTCTAAATGATTAATCATACAATTCAATTTTGGTCCTAAGTTTGAATATCCCAGCTGTAGTATGAAAAGCAATAAGCAATGAACACCAATATGATGACGGAGAAACCCAACAGGGAAAAACTCTGGGACCAAGCCAGTTACNATTCCAGCCTTGCGATCTGCTACCGTATATACTGTCCAGCCACCCTGCTAGACCTCCTATCGCTTTCAAGTTTTGTTGTACTTACAGACTCACAATCTTTTACTAAGATTTCTTGTAACAGTCTCACATTTTTCTACGCACGTCTATTCCGAATGGATACCCAGTAATCATTTATTTATGTTCTTCTTTCTGCGCTTGTTGTCCAACTTCTCTCAATCTCCAGAAGCTTCTAAAGTCCAACTGAGAAAGCACATTCTTATTACCAATAAGAAGTAGGTGGTGTTTCGATTTAAGGAATTGATGTTTTTCAAAAACCAGGTAGCTGAATCACAAGAATAATATGGATGAATCAATTTTTGAATTGTGTTATTAGATCTCTCAAAAAATGATAATAATATGTTATGCAATGAAAATACAATGAATCAACAACCCTAAATTAGTCCCAGACTTTTGCATTTATAGTTTGGGACGTTTAAGTGTTATGGGCCGTGCAAAACTCTTCAAAATCGCGAATTAGGTCTGGCCGCATAAATACGTCGCTCGAGCGAGAGAGTTTATCACTCGAGCTAGGGAGAGCGACAACGAGACGATAGGCGAGCGATGAATGATCTATTTCTGCCGCTCGAGCCACATCTTGACGACAATCCAACGAAATTCCAGCGCCGGACTTTCTTTGTTTTCAACTTCTTACCCTAACAACACTTCTATACAAAATTGTATCCAAGTTCTTGACTTTTTACAAGTATTTAGTTATGACCATTTTGTTCACAAACGTGCCAAATACGACATTGGACCTAACAACAACGAATAGGAAGTTGTTATTAACACATATTTCCTTCACTTATTTCTCCTTTGCCAACTTAAGTCTAGCGATCACTGCCTCATTCTATGCCAGATTATTTGAGGACTAGAATCCGAACCTTCGTGTCCAATTTAGGCAATGCACCTTTGAGATTGTTAGAATTATCCTTGCTTCGAATATAGTTTTCCCGAACGAGCCATCAACGAACAATTCAATTTATTTTACTTCGCGTCCTCAACATCTATGGGTATATAGTTTCCTCAATATACTTGGCAAAGTAGTTTGCTAAGGTCTGACCCTTGATAGCAGATGTTAGTCAAAATTGGATGTTGATTAGATGAGCTCAATCACGCATTTCATTAACATTTTGGAAGCATCGGGCTTCTTTAGAGTCTTAGTATGATATTGATCAACATCTCAATAGTATGAGCCTGACATACGACTCATTTTCAAGAGGTTGTAATCAGGGAGAGAGAAAATGTTTCCACATATGGATACCTTGTATCGTAAAGGGCTTTGCTCACGTAATAGATTGGCAATTACTACACTCTCTCAGTTTAAAAAAGTATAACACTTGTTGGCCCTAGCAAAATGGCTAAATATATTTGTAACACTTGTCTCTGGACTGGCGTAGACAACATATGAGCTTTGCAAAGTTGTTCTTTCAAAGACATGAAGGCTTGTTTGCATTCTGGAGTCCATTCAAACTTTTTTTCTTTCTTAAGTACGTCGAAGAAATGGAGGCATTTGTCTATGAACTTCGAGATGAATCCACTAATGACAGTTATTTTTTCTATGAAACAATTTATCTTCTTAGGTTTCTAAAGAAACTTTATTTTCAAGACAGCTAATCATTTTTCGATTAGCTTTGATCCATCTTTCATTACTCTGGAATCCCAAAAACATGACTAAGGCATCTATAATGCTTAGAAGGGCATGCCTCGCTATCGCATCAACTAGTTGGTCTATGCGAGTTAGGAAAAAGCTATCCTTTGTTTATGCTATGTTTAGATCAGAAATGTCTTTGGATATGAGTCATTCCTCATTAGCTTTTAGGACGAGATTGGATTCGCCACCCCAGCCTAAATAATGTGCGTTCCAGATAAAGTCAATAGATACTAGCTTCTTTTTTTCAAGACCGCATATTTCTTCAAGTTGAGGGGTCTACTCTTTATCCTGTGGGGACAAGCATGTGATCAATCTCTAAGGCGTAGCACGGTACCTTCGGACCAATTCATGACATGTCCAAGTTTCTCCATACAAAAATGTCCATGTTCTTTTTAATTCTAGTTCATTCCCATTTTCTCGGATAAGTCATGTTCAGCCTGAAATACTAGGGTACAATTTTAGCTTTCAGGTAAGCTTCTGACATTCTCAATTGTAGAAACCTGAGATAACAACACAATGGCCCATGCATTAGGTTCATCCACAATACTTTTATCTACATTCATCATATTTGTATCACATATGGGTACCTCGACCAGCACCTCATCCATAATTTCTTCTGCCATTGTGGTATGCACCATCGTGATATAGTTAGACTTGGGTAAAGGAGTTACTGTGAATGGCACTTGAGTAACATTCACTTTGCCCTCATTGGTCTCCTTTAATGGTTGCCAGTCTATCCAACTCATCAATATTAGCATCAGCCTTTCGAGGACCGTATTATAGGCAGACATGCTATCCACAATTCGGAATTCCAATATAGACTTTGTCCCTATGATGGTGGAAAGGGTTATCTTGCCCTTTTGTAAGATACATTTTCTAATAAACCCATACAAAGGGTTCGAAACATAGGTTAGCAAGCATTACATCTCTATTTTGTCGAAGGTGGAACCAAAGATAATGTTAGGCTAACACCCACTATTGAACAATTTCCTCTTCATTTCATACCTTGCAATTTTTGCCCTAATTACTATGAATCACGGTGGGGATAGTAGACATCATCCTTATCAGTAAAGTGTATGCCTTGCGTATTTTTCTCTTCTTGGAAAATGATCATTCAACATGAAGATAAAAGCTGGTTTAGGGTTTGGTGGTTGTAGTTTTGGTGTCGAAGTTGTGGATGGAGGTTTGACAGGATTGAGAGATGGTTTTGGTGTTGTATTTGGTAACGAAGGAGATGGAACCGACATAGCCTTAGTTGGTGACGTTAGCTTCGGTCGTGGTAGAGATACAAGTTATATGTTTAGTTTTACCGGAGTATATTTGGGTGGGTTCTTTAGACCAGATTCTAGTGACAAACTCCTGCATCATGCTTTGGTGTAATCTACTATCTTCCTCAGTGCAGACCAACTAAACTTTGTGTATATTTGGTGCTGCAAATTTTGTAAAACAATTGTTTGTATCATCCACCACAAGGCCTGAATTGCCTGAGGTTTACAAATATAATCTCTAGCCTTAAAAAAGTTGTTCGAAAATGTGAGATTTTGCAAACTTGGTAGATTGCAAAGACTTTCGGAGACCTTTCCTCTCAAATTGTGTCCAACATCAAAAGTATGTAAATATATCACCATGTCACGATGTGAATCACCTAGAGTTATTAACATATCATCCATATTGAGAACATTGATCGTGTGAGCTTTACAAAATAAACAAACCATTCAAAAAAAAAAGTCATCCTTCATGCTTTACATAAATTCACTAATCTCATGGTATTGATAATATACTTCAACTATAGTTCTAATGGATTTATCATTTCCTGTTCTTGGATCTCCTCCATGCTTAAAATCTACTAAGTCATCATACGTCTTGAGTTTTCGACTGCAAATGTCCCTCAAAAAGGAGTAGTCCTATCTAAATGGGGCCTCAAATCATGGAAAGCAGTATCCAGATAAATACTTTCCCCCTTGTTAGGTTTTTAGCATGTTGTCAATTCTTTAGACAAAAATACTGTTATAAAATAGCTGTAAAATTCAAGGAATTATTTGTTTGGTAGTATAGTTCTTGAAGGAGTCCAAAATGCCTAGAAGATCATATATGATCAAGGGAATGCAATTAGAAATCTAAAGAGTGTCAAAGAGCAGCACAAGTTATGTTCCAAATTCTCAACCGCAACTTGCAATGCATTTTTCATATAGAAAATATTGGAATATGGATAAGGCTATTTCTAGAATAATTGTAGCCCTTTGAGTTAGCTTTCCAAATCATTTTGAATCACCTCAATCGGATATCGAGAAAGAAGCTCGAGCGACAGTGTTTCCCGAGGAAACCTTAGTTCGGGTTTTAAAGAGTTTTAATCAGCTTAGACTACCTAACTACCTTTTACTATAAACATTCAAGCCCTTGCAAATTTTTTTGTGTGCTTATTTATTATTTTTTTTGTCTCATATCATTCTTTAGATATCCAAGAAGACATTCATCCTTTGTGATTTATCATTTTCATTTTTGAGATCATTCAACCACACTTTAGGAAAACATCAATTGAAGAAATGAAAACACCCACTTCCTAAATTCATATTCAGAAAGTTACTTTATCAATAGCTTTCAAACTTATCGAAGATTGAGGGATGTTGGATAGTAAGCACATGAAGAGTATGAAAACAAGGCATTCTTGGTGGTCTAAGTCGATTAGAAAGTGAAGAGAAATATGATGAATTTGAAAAGAAAAATATAAATTGTGCGAAAAAATAAGCTCAAAGTCAAGGAGAGAAAACAAATAATATATGTGAAAATGAGTTTTATGTATAGGTCTTAATATGCAGTTTCTGTTTTGACTTTCATAAGTAGAGGAATCAATTTATTTAACAGTGATGTTTAGCATGTTTTTTCTCACAAATTTAAGTTTTGGAGTCTTGTTCACAAGGAATTAGTGGCACTTAACACATGAGTTACTTATACAATTTACTGCATTTAGACTTGAACTGAGTGTGTGAAAAAGTTTACTACTCATTGATTATACTTGTGCATGCTATCAACTTCATATTGAGTTATTATATATTATTTAATTATTTATTTTCATTCGTCATTTGTGACAAAAATGGGGAGAGAACAGGTAGCGAAGAGGAGAGAAAAGGTATTTTGGGTGAATTTAAATTTAATGGGGGTGAATTTTTTACATTTGGCATTTTAGGAGAGATATGAGTAAAGGGGAGAGATGATTGATATGAATTTTATTTTATTTTTTTTTTTTTGGCACTCCATATCATAATGCATCGCTTGTTAAGTTTCAATGTTTGGTGATATTAATGTTTCAATTGGTGTTTGATTAAAATTAGTATTACTTCTCAATTAGCTATCATATTTAGGATAGTTTGTTTTAATTTTCATATTTCTTGTATCACGTGCTTTTATATTGGGTATCTGAGTTGTTGATTTTCAGGAACATGTTTAACAAGGAATGCAAAAGACAGACATTCAAATTGAGTTTTAGTTTGGGTATATTAGTTTTATTTTTACGTCCTTAAATTATATTGTATAATTTTGTCACAAAATGCTAAATAAGGAGTTTGTTAGGTTTTCAGTGTGTTGGCAATTCTTTAGACAAAAAAACTGTTATAAAATAGTTGTAAAAGTCAATGAGCAATTTGGTTAATAGTATGGTCCTTGAAGGAGTCCAAGATGCCAAGATGATCACATAATGAAGGAAATGCAATTAGAAGTCTAAAGAGTATCAAAAGAGCCACATAAGTTGTACTCCAAATTCTCAGTTGCAAACTTGCAATGCATTTTTCACATAGAAAACATTGAAATATGGATAAGGTTATATTTAGAAGAATTATATCCCTTTGAGTTAGCTTTTGAAATCATTTTGAATCACTTCAAATGGACATCGAGAGAAAAGCTCGAACGGCAGTATTTCCCGAGAAAACCTAGTTCGCGTTTTAAATAGTTTTAATGGGCCTAGACTACCTAACTACCTTTTACTACAAATACTCAAGCCCTTATACGTTTTTTGTGTAGTTGTTTATTATTCTTTTGTTATCATTCTATAGAGATCTAAGAAAACATTTAACCTTTTTTTATTTGTCATTTTCATTCTTGAGATCATTCAACCACACTTTGGGAAAACATCAATTGAAGAATCCAAAACACCAATTTCCAAAATTCATATTCAGAAAGATATTTTCTCAATAGCTTTAGATTTGCTAAAGATTGAGGGAGGTTGGACGGCAAGCACGTGAAGAGTATAAGAACAAGGCGTTCTTGGTGGTTCACATGAAATAGACAATTTCAGAAGATCGGGAGCAAGTGTGAGTGAAGCACGTTCCAGCGGAACTTGAAAATTGCAGAAATTAGATTAGCGAGTCCAGTGAATTTTCTAAGTTGGATCATATTATAAGTTCACATTGTCTATAGTGGAAACTTCTGGCTTGATCATGAAGTTTTTACCCAATTAATAGTTTTCTCTGTTATCATATTTCTTGTTATTTACTATTTCCCATATAATTACGGCATTCAAACCACATAAAAATTGAATTGATTAACTAATGTTGTGAATTGAAAGAAGCATCAACATATACTTAATATTGCTAGGGCCATTAAGTTTCGGCCAATTTACCTCACAAATTTTAGGGAGATTGCATCTTAACTGCCACACATCTACTTAATAGAACACCTACTTCATCTCTTGGTGACAAGTCTCCTTATGAGACGCTTTTTCAGTTCAAGCCATCATACACTCATCTTAGAGTCTTTAGAAGTTTGTGTTATGCTTCTACTTTCATGAGAAATCACACCAAGTTTGATCACAGGCCATACCTTGTATTTTTCTTGGATATCCTTATTGAATGAAAGCATACAAATTGTATAATCTTCAAACAAACACAACATTCAATTCTAGGGATGTCTATTTCAATGAAAATATATTCCCTTTTCATCATCCCTCTTTTGTTTCCAAGATAGGCACATTCATATCATGACAACATTTTTCCAAATTTAGAGCCTGTTGCTTTTCTATAGGATCATTCATCAAAATCCAATACCTCAATTGAAGGAAACTCTTCTAGCTTTCCTGAAGGAAACTCTTCTACCTTTACTTAGCTAATAATACCCTCTACTCCACCACATCTCACACATGTTCGAAAGTCCTGCGGGCCTAAAAGACCTATTTCTTACCTATTAGAGTATCATTGCAATCCTATATCTCAAGTGCCTATCTCCAATCAAAATCTATGGGAATAGGTCCTGTATTAAGGAAGCAATATCCTATTTCAGATTACTTGGATTATGGCATGTTGTCACCTGTATAAAAGCAATACACTCTGGCTTTATCCATTCTGTGTGAACCTCGGTCCTATGGTAAAACTTCTCAATGTCCAGATTGGTGCCAAGCCATGGATTTAGAGTATCAAGCTCTTGTTTCTAACAATACTTGGACTGTGACAAACCTCCCTGCCCATAAGAAATATGTGGCTTGTAAATGGGTCTTCAAAGTCAAGCTTACCTCAGATGGTACATACGAAAGGAAAAAGGCTCGTCTTGTAGCCAAGGGATTCACTTAACAAGTTGGTCTTGACTATGAAGAAACCTTTTCTTATGTTGCTAAATTGGTAACTGTCAAAACTCTTCTAGTAGTGGCATTTCAAAGACAATGGCATCTTCACCAGTTTGACATTAATAATGCTTTTCTCTATGGTGAATTGGATGAGAATGAGTATATGTTAATGCCCCGGGTTATGAGCAACAGGGGGAGAATGGAAAGCCACTGGAATGCAAATTGAATAAGTCTATTTATGGACTCAAGCAAGCTTCAAGGCAGTGGAATACCAAACTTACTTCGTATATTCTTTCACAGAATTTTAAACAATTGATGGCTGATTATTCCCTATTCAGTAAACAGGATGGCTGTTCATTCACCATACTCCTCATCTATGTGGATGATATTATCATAGGTGCAAATGATCTACCATATATTGAACAATTCAAAAGGCAATTGAATGACCAATTCAGGTTGAAAGATTTAGGGATTCTGAAATATTTTCTGGGCATTAAAGTGGCAAGGACTTCAAAATGTGTGTGTTTGTATATATATATGAAAATATGTATTGGAAATACTGGAAGAAGCATGGTATTTTGGAGCCAAACCAGCAATTAGCCCTTTACCACATAATTTGAAGTTGAGCAGGGATGAAGGGGAAACAATTGTGGATCCAAGTATACAGAAGGCTAGTGGGAAGAATCATATACTTAACAATAACAAGACATGATCTCTCATTTGTTGTACAGATTCTCGATAAGTTCCTTCAATCACCAAAATAACCTCACTTAGAAGCGGCACATCATGTGTTAAGATATTTAAAGGGAACTTCTAGATAGGGTCTATTCTTTGAGAGCAAACCAAATTTCCATATTAAAGGGTACCGTGATGCAGATTGGGCGGCATGTTCAGACACGAGGAGATCGATAACTAGCTATTGCATTTATCTGAAAAGTTCATTGATATCTTGGAAATCTAAGAAACAACATACAGTTCAAGATCCTCAGCTGAAGCGGAATATCAATCTATGGCAATAGCAGTCTGTGAATTGAGTTGGCTGAAAAGTGTAGTACATGACTTAAGTGTTTCACACACTAGGGCAGCCTTGTTATTTTGTGATAATCAATCCACTATTCATATAGCCAGTAATCTAGTGTTTCATGAGAGAATAAAACACATTGAAATTGATTGTCATCTTGTTAGGGATAAAGTGTAAGCAAGAGAGGTAAAAATGTTGCACATAGCCTCACAATAACAAGTGGCTAACTTACTAACAAAACCTTTAGGGAGGAGCTTGATTCAAATGGTTATTGTACAAGATGGGAGTGTTAGACATGCATTCTCCATTAAGAGGTAGTATTGTGATACACATATATAGACTGAGGTTATTTATGTAATTGTACTTTTCCATTCAGTTAGATTAGTTGAATTAGCTGGTAGCATTTCCGTGTATTGATATTTAGTGTGACTTTTACTGTCACATTTTGTAGCAATCATATGTATTAAATATGTCCATGTAATGTCTATTTTTTGGTGATTTAAATATCTACCAGAGCATGGCTTGTCCTGTCAACAAGTAAGGTAGTAGTTTGTAGAAAGTTGTTGACTAGAAGTACGGTAGAAACTTTTATAATATATTTGATGACAGCCAGTGATGACATGGTAATGTTCTGATCATATTTTTTCACTCTTCCTCTTTGCTCAAAAATTCCATCACCGTGTATAAATAGGAGCTGATAGCATTCATTTTTTGCGAATGTAGAAAACAGAATTTCCTGCCTCTTCCTCTCTTCTTTCTCTCTAGAATTCTCTTCAACTTATCAGAATATGTAGACAATTTATGAAAATATCTAGATGACATAACGCAATGGATCAGATGCATGCCCTTGGAATCGCGGGCTACTTCCTTATTGTGAATACTTTTCACCGGCTATGGTGTATGCTGAAGGATGGAACCAAGAGTTCGTACAATTTCTTTCACTGTCAGTCTGGAGTCTTTCTCTAGCTGCAGAATAACGGGTTCAATATAAATTAATCAATGATCTGTAGAAATATTATAGTGCCAAAATCATCTTAAACATTAATTACCTTTGCGGTAATGGAAATATCAAGGGCAAACTTTCCAAATGGAGTGACATTAGTATTGTCTACAGTGAGATTGAGCCTCTCTATTTCATCTAGTATTCTCTGCAGGTAACCTTTGTGCTTCTTAATGCTGATCCTCAGATGAATGAGGTTGTTGCACGCTCTAGCTTCTATTTCTGGCAGTATCTGCTCGTCCAAGCTGTTCTTCTCATAAGAAGATCCCTCATCTTCAACTAAAATCTCAGATCTCTTGATGAGAATCACAGATTCTAGGGGTTGTTTTGTTACTTGTTCCTCAAGACTGTTCACGCGCTCTTGAAGGTGTTTCAGATAGTCAATAGCATCTCCAAGTATAGAGGTTTTATCCATCTGCAATACCAATAACAAAGAGTTGAGTAATACTTGGAAACCATGCCACGATGACAACTCATTCAAAAATTATTAGTAATTTGCCGAAGTTATTTGATACACTAACTAAATTTATCATTTTTCAACGTAAATCCCAATTGATCTTTTCATGAAATAACTTTCACAGCCAACCATGCTCCATGGTCTAGGCAAGAGCCTTACCCTTTCATACGGCAAAAAAGGAGGGGCAAGAAAGTGAAGTCCATTCATTCAAAGGACATAAAGATTCTTTCAAAGGACCTAAAGAAACTAGTACCTACCTAGATACCACAAAAATGAGAGATTTGCATCAAATCACGAACCGCTACATGTATGTGAGCAGACTACGATAGTAAACAACTGCAAATAGTATCTATTAAATGGGACTATTTAGATGAAAAGAAAAAAGAAGTTAATGAAAAACTCAGTACCTTCTTGAGGCCAGGAACTAGTGTTGAAAGAGCAACAAATAGCCGGCTGAGCTGCTCACGCCGCTTTCTTTCTGCAATTATGTGATCACATGTCTGAGATGGCGGCCTAACACGACTAGTTTTCTTAGTTGTTCGTGTAGTTTTTCTAGCCTCCAGAGGATTTCTTAAAGTTTCAGAAATTGCTGGCTTTTCTTCTTGATTCAAGGACCTTAGATTCACTTGCTGAGGACTTTGAGGTGAATTCACATTGCTAAAATTGAGAATAACTGGAGTGGAAGAAGTGGGGAGCTGAAAAGTAGGCATGCACAAGTTGTAATTGTTAGGCTTTTTCTGTTTGGATGGTTGTTCAATGGCCATTTGACTAGGTTCGGTGTACGAGGAAGGGTACAAGTCAGTGGTTGAGCTGCTGCTGCTTCTGGAAATAACAGATGAAGAAAAGGGATTACTTTCTGGGAACAAAATGTCGGGAGTCTCTTCTCCAAGAAGAGCAACCAAATCTTCATCAAACTCGTCCATGAACTCGTATTGATCCTCGAAAATTGAATTTTCCACTCCCTGTAAAATTGATCACACGCAGCTATAATGTAGCACAAAAAGTAGTATTGAAATAATTTCTCTTTTTGATGCTAACTCATATTCTGGATTTTAATCACATATTAATTAATTTTGTCAGTCAGTGACTCAATCCTTGGTGATCTTTTATTTGTCACCATGCATTAAATAACTTTTTGCTTAAATCTCCTCCGTTCATATTGAATGCTAGCAAATTTGACACAATATCGAGTATATTTCGCGTTTCTCGGACGACGTCGCTTCTTATTAAAATATTATAAGCTTTCTACATGCGGTGGGGAAGAAGGGTACATATAATTAATGACAAGAAATAATTTAGCTTCGAGTAATGCACTGGTAATAATTATCAATTTATTTAATTGTCAATCACCGTTATATAATTGAATGAATTGTGATGAATTCTTTCATTTCCATTTCCATTTCATTATCCAGAAACCATAAAACAGCATGAAATTCCAAAGAATGGACTTGTTTGAAGTTGCCAATACCATGGTTGAAAAATAAACGATGAGTTATGTAGCCAATCCCTATAAAGGGAAGAGAGAGAGAGAGAGAATTGAGAAAAATACAGTAAATTATTCTCATTTATCCGACCTGTGAAGGTGTATCACAAATATATAATTAATGTAGTTGAGGTAAAATTTCATACCAGTTCGGAGGACAACGAAGCCGTTGAGAACTCCATTGATCAGCAAGTTTTATCTGAAATTCTGCACCACCACGTACAAAAATAAACTCAAAATTAATTAATTCCAACTGAAAAGCTTCGGGCAGGCTCAATGGACTTGCACTAAGATGCTATAAGACACAAAAATGATATTATATGCACAAAGTTTTCTCTCTGTTTCTTTTTTCTTTGTTTGAAATACTTTGGATGTTGATGAATAATATCCTGCTGTAATTTCAATTTTTTAAGGGGGCGGGGGGGCAAGGAATTTTTTTTTAAATAAAGATTTAACGCTAGCTAATAGCTCACCTTCCTCCAGTCCACAATATTCTTACAAGCTTGTTCTCTATATATAGGGATATCATAAGAATTGACTTGACAAGCCTTTTCCCAGTAAATAGATGCTTCTCCTTATCATTCCTCCATGGTAATTTGAGGATGCTTTGTAATCTCAACTAGAATTTACATTTCGGGTAAATAGATGCTTCTCTTTATCATTCCTCCATGGTTTTATGTTCAAAAGTTCATCAAAATGGTGGAAAACAACTTATTTTTCCATCATATTTTTTAAAAAATAAATAAATAAAAAGTGCAAAAAAATATTTTTCCTTCATTTCAAATATGAAAACAAACTATTTTGATATAAATCACTATCAAAAACAAGACATACTAATTAATGTTGAAGATACAAATTCGACGAAAAAAAGTTAATGAAATAATTGTTAGAATGAGAAAATATTTAAAAGCTTAACTTTAGTTTAAATGTGGTATATCAAATAAAAATTGTGGTGTTAATATAACCACCATTGTGCATGTATTTGGGGATGGGATATGTGAAAATTTAAGAGCCCGTTTGACAGGTTCTACTTGTTTTTTCTACTTGTTATAGAAGAGCCTTATAGAAAAAGCTATTTTACGTCAGATTTTACTAAATACTTTTTTAGTTTGAGTCTTTGAGAAAACACTTCTAGAAAATTATTTAAACGTGTTCAAAAGAATTTTTTTAGTCACGTAAGTAGCTTTTGACTTTTAAAATCTTGCCAAACAGACCTTAAGAGTAATTGCAACAATTTTTCACGTAGTGAATAAATCTATGGTTCTATAATTGATTTTGAGCTTGTTCGTATTATTATTTCTCTATTTTTATTTATATGCTCTTATTGATATTTTCTAAACTTACAAAGAAAGTCTGAATATTGATAGTAATCCCCAATATGTAAGATATGAATAGTTGAAAAAAAGAAAAGAAATGATATACAAAAATTCTATAGATAGTACAAGTTGAATTGAGACAAAGACCTAGCTCGGATAGTAATAACCGAGCATTATAAGGTCATTGGCCTAATTTCAAGTCTACTTTGGAAAATAAATTTAAATTAAAAAAAAAAAAAAAGAAAGGAAGGAAGAAGAAGTAAAAATGTCAAAAATCTAGCCTTTGAGGATCCATCTTTTGCTTAAAGGTTGAAGTGCAACGGCATTTATGGAATAATAATTAGTTGCATAGTAAGAGTCAGGTCTTATCAAGTTTTACCAAAGTTGGAATTTTTTTTTTTTTAAAGGATAAAAGTAAAATGAAAAAATAAGAAAAAGAAAGTAAAAATGTTCATAATCTAACTAGACTTGAGGATCCATTATCGTGTTTTTATTAAATACTATCTATTACTTCAACTTGACATTTAACAAGGACGCGTTAAATTTCCTTATGAGATGACCATTTGTGAAGCTATTAATAGTTTCAATAATTAATAAGGTGAGAAATATACTTTATTTGAATTAACTCAATGGTGATCGTTGATTTCAATTCAATAATCCTTCATTTAAATTTAATAAATACAAATTGGAGAAGTATTATAGTATATGCACGTTTTGGAAAAGACGCGAAAATGATTTGATACTGATCCCAAAATTTGTGGGCAAGAGAGCTGTTGAATAGTAAGAGCAATGACTCGTATCTTGAAGCAATTCAGTCTTAGTTTGGTACATATTCTTTCAAAATTCATTTTTAACTATATATTCCTCAATAAAATAATATTTTTCATCACATCAATAATTTCTTACTTTTTACTTTTTAATCACATATTTCTCATCAAATCACTATTTAAAATACATTCTTTTCTCAATAATATCTATCAAACACATCCTAAATAATGATTTATTTAAATTTAATAAATACAAATTGGAGAGGGATTATAGTATATGCACGTTTTCCAGAGATGAAAATGATTTGAGATTGGTCCCAAAATTTGTTGGCAAGAGAGTTGTTGAATAGTACAAGGAATAATACGTATCTTGAAGCAATACGACATATTCATGTGATTGAGCTGAATGGCCCCATATGAATATGGACCCATTTTAAGACAAGAATACTGCACTTTTGTCTCCTTTAAAACTGATTGATGTCACCCTATTTCCATGAAACGTACAAACTTTTTTTTCTCTTAATTTTGGTTATTTGCATCCCATAATTTTTTTATTGTAAAAAAATCTTTTAAATCGTTTTCATACACGTTCCAAAACTAAAACTAAGAAAAAAAATGTTTATAAATTCAAAATAATTTTATAATTATTTTCCAACAAAAATTTTAACTTTAAAGAAACTTTACACAAAATTTTGATTAAATTATCATAAAATTTAGATTAGCAATTGTAATTTTTCACAGTGAAGCAACGCTGAGGGTCCAATAGGGGCAGTGGCTCCCAAAAGATAGCACATGGTATGTACAATAAAAAATCAAAATCTTTTTTTCTCGTTATGTTACCAAACAGTCAATTCAATGTTCATAACACATTTTTTTTTTTTTTTTGTTTACAAACGAACATTCATCAGCTTTTATGTAACACCTCTTTTAAAATGTTTTGCTTGTAAAACTTTTATGAATAAACGATCTATTCCTGACAGTTGTGTCAAATGGACCCTTAAAGAAAGCTTCCTCTAAGTGACTTTCTAAAGAAATTCTTCTATAAGAAGCGAAAACATCCAAACAATCCTTTATTTGGTGATTAAGTGGAGGTGGAAATATGGAAACTCCGGTTGGTGGTGGGTGAGAGTGTATGTTTATGTTAGAGTGATTGGGGATTAAGGTTCAGTTTGGTGTCCAAATCACGATTTATTTAGAGAAAAATTTTTGTTAACCTCGCAACTCGGTAAGAACACACGTGGCCAATAAATTTCGGCTCAACTCCCATCCACGTGTCAAGTTTAAGCACACTTGGACAAACATTAAGTGCACAAGACCTTCTCTAGGGACAGGGGAGGCAACCGCGGACACTCCACTCAAGTCACTCGATTATCGAGAGAAAATATTTGGATGTGGGATTGACGATGAACGAGAGCAAGAATGTATTTGGATATGGGTTGAAGAGATATTACCAAGCAATGTTACTGTCTAAGTATAAAATTATATTACCTTTGAAAAACAATAAATTTGGAGTTTTATAGTTGAATGAAGATGTAGTTACTATTGGATGAGTGACATGTGGCATTATCCTAACGGCTCACTGATTAGACCTCATCGACATAATATCCAGTTGTCCTAGGCCGAGACGAATCTTAAGTGATCTAAAAAGTAGTCACCCTGTGTCCTTGGCCTGCAATTGAAAAGTACACTAAAAGGTAGACTAAGAGGTGCCTTCTATAGAATTGTCAAGTCAATCAGACATAACATTTCGCTTCGACTAATGTGCTCAATCCACTTTAGCCTCTTTACTTGGTTGCCTCGATTAGACCAAGTTAGCAGAGTGATGTCGATTGCAGGCCTTGAATGGTTTCTTGCTATTTTTTAGCTAGATGTCATGTGGTCTGCCTCAGACACGAGGCGTAACAATAATCCTTCAAATATACGCCTAAATGAATATAGATGTGGAGAGGGCTTACAAATTGCCTCTAAAATTTAGTTTGACGAAGGTGATTTAGTAATTGATGTCCAATATCTAGTAGACCTAGTTGAAGAAATGACGATGCTATATCTTGTAGTTTACTGTGATTGAAGAAGTGGTGGTGTGTTCCAATGGTACTCATTCCGAGATGACATTAAGCCAAAGAGAAGTTCGTAACAGTGTTAACAAGTAGCGTAGAGCATGAATCATGTTCAAAGAAGGAATATGCTGCCGGGAAATCGAACTGAACCATTTACAAAATAATTAAAATAAATATTACTTTGTGTAGAGAAATCTAATTCATTAACTTAATCAATATTCATTATTGACTTTATGATCCAAACGATTTGGCATACCAGTGAGTAAAATGAGACTATATTTGCATAGTTGAATTTGATTAATTTTTTTTTTAAGCGAACTTTTCTAATTTTACGATTACATCTGTAATACTTGTATAGCTTTAAACTTGTATGAGTACGAATACATTCTAAACATTTACGTTCAAAAAGTTTAATTTAGACGTTGTATTGAGAAATATTCATTATTGACTATATGATCAAACGGTTTGGACTAATAGTGACTAAAATGAGACTGTTTTGCATAGTTGAAATTTGTTAGCACCTGTTTGACGCCCATTTTGAGTTTAAAAAAAAATTCTGAAATAGTGATTGATGGAAGATTGTGTGGTTAAAAAGTAAGCAGAATTTTTGGGTTTATGTGTAATATTATTTTATTGATAGAATGTGTGGTTGAAATGAAGAATGAAAAATAGAATGAAAAATAAAATGGGTTTCAAACAGGGGCTTAATCTTTTCTAAGTGAACTTCGATAATAGTTATGATTAAATCTTGAATTGTTTTGTAGCTTTAAGCTTGTATTAGTACGGATTCATGTTAAACAGTTATGTTAGATCGAGAAATGATTACTTTATACGTTACTTTTGTTACACCACACCCTACGAAGCAAGCCACGTGGCAACTAACTAATAAATTGTTGGAAATTTGTTTGAAAAATTGAAATTTGGTTAAGTGACAAAATCAAAATTTGAAAAAGTGACATTCGTGTCAAATTCGACCAAATATTCGAACTTGATCCGATGATCAAATTACTAAGTAAATAAACTAAATTGTTATACTCGTCGAGTAGATCGTTGTGATATATTTGGAATCTTAAAATCAATTTCGGATGAATGAGAAATTACGGTCCAAAGTTAGGAAGAAAGTAGAGGAAGTTGTCTGAAAAATTGACTAAAGTTGTTGCTAACTTATGGCTGGACTGTCGCTTGAGCGACAGACCAGCAACAGGCTAGCGAAAAAATCATTGTTTTTATCGCTCGAGTAGGCGATGACGACAGGTTAGCGACAAGTAATGGTGCAACCTTTGGCAAGAGTTGCTGAACTTGGGGTGCGATATTTCATTCACAACCCCTCATCCTCTATATATAGGACCCCTTGGACATTCCAATCTTCACACCTATGATATGCAATCATATATAACATTCATTTTCTCTCATTTTCCAACCAAATTCTTGCATTCTTGTTGCATAGATTCTGATTTTCTACACTTTGAATACCAAAATTCATAAACCAAGTTCTTGTTAGTCGTTTATNGACCCCTTGGACATTCCAATCTTCACACCTATGATATGCAATCATATATAACATTCATTTTCTCTCATTTTCCAACCAAATTCTTGCATTCTTGTTGCATAAATTCTGATTTTCTTCACTTTGCATATCGAAGTTCTTAAACCAAGTTCTAGTTCGCCGTTTCTTGTGTATTGTAGTGTTACTCACACAAAAAGATAGTCGTTATATCTTGGGAGTTGATTACCATATACCGTAGGTATCGTTGCATGCCAAATTCGACTTAAGACAAAGTGTTCAACACTTGTCTCGACTTTGATATTATTTCTGCGTACTGCACATTTTTTGAAGATTCTTTTGGAGTCCATTTCCTACCGGTACTGTGCCAAAATTTCTACAGGATTTGGAAGTGATTTTGAAGACCTTTCGGGCGTTGTTTGTCACTCCATACTTGAAATTTTTCCAACAATTTTAAGTCAAATTTGTATTGGAGTGATTTTGATCTTCGGTTAAATCATACGCTGGTTTAACTTCTTCTACTCTTCAATTGATTGTTAATCTTCTGTTTTGTGTAAACATAAATGATTTCGATTTTGAATACCGATACTACTTCGAATGAAACATCGAATATGGGAACTTCGAAAGGAAGTGTTCATAATGTGGTGATTCCTGCAGTTGTTAATGCCCCTACCAATTCTGTTCCATGCGGAGAGAAATCGGAGAAATTCAATGGGGCTTATTTTAAGAGATGGCAATAAAAAAATGTTGTTTTATCTTACAACCCTCAACTTGGCAAAATTCTTGAATGAAGATGCTCATACGGTACAAAAAGGGGAAAACAATAGGGCATCGTTAATTGTTGTAGATGCATGAAAACATTTAGATTTTCTATGCAAGAATTACATTCTGAATGGATTAGATAACTTGTTGTACAACGTTTATAGTTCCAAGAAATCTGCAAATGAATTATAGGAGTTCTTGGAAAAGAAATACAAGACTGAAGACACCGGAACTAAAAAGTTCATAGTGGGAAAGTTCTTGAACTACAAAATGGTAGATTCTAATACCGTCATCAGTCAATTACAAGAATTGCAGGTTATACTACATGATATTCATGCGGAGAATATGTCTCTAAGTGAATCATTTCAAGTGGTTGCAATTATTGAGAAACTCCTGCCTATGTGGAGAGACTTCAACAACTATCTCAAACACAAGCGTAAAGAGATAAATATTGAAGAACTTGTGGTCTGATTGAGAATTGAAGAAGACAGCCGTAGTTTAGACAAGCGTGTTGGAAACAACATACCACAAGAAAAGGCCAATGTGGTGGAGCCCAACAACAAAAGCAAAAATAGAAAGCATTCTATTGAATCCTCAAGAAATAATACAGAGAAGTTAAAGGGCAATTGGTACAATTGTGGAAAGGCTGGACATCGTTCTGTCGATTGTCGTAAACCGAAGAAGCAAACCCAAACGAATATCACTGAATCCTATACCATATCAAATAGTATATCGGACATGAATTTGTTAGCGGTTGTATCCGAATGCAACAACGTTGGAAGTCCTATGGAATGATGGGTTGATACGGGTGCTACTTGTTACATATGTGCCGATAAATGAATGTTCACTTCTTATGCTCCAACGGAGGGAGAAAAGCTATTCATGGGGAACTCTTTAATTTCAAAGGTTGAAGTCTAGGCAAAGTGATATTGAAGATGACATCGGGGAAGGAACTTAGCCTCAACAATGTTCTTCGTGTGCTAGATATTCGCAAAAACTTAGTTTCGGGTTCTTTGCTAAGAAATAATAACTTTAAATTAGTCTTTGTATCGGATAAGTTTATACTTACTAAGAATAACATGTATGTAGGCAAAGGCTATGTAAAAGATGGACTATTCAAAATGAAATGCCCTTACTATTATATCGAATAACTCAATGAATAAAACATCTTCT
>CAIGRB010131713.1:0-32640 GCA_903798255.1 Fraxinus quadrangulata
ACCCGCGTGACAGGCGGGAATACTTACCACTATACTACAACGACTTGCTGATATCTTTTCCTCTTGTTATCATATCTCTCCACTAAAGTCAAGAGTCATATTTGAGAACATTGATTTTTTTTTTCATAAATATATTGGTTAGAATGCATGCATACCTATGTTGAGTAGTAAATGCTAAAAATGAGAAAATAATGTTCACGTTATATGATTAATTTTCAAAAGTCACGATTTTTTAAACTATGAATAATTTTCACAGTAGGGTCACAAAAATTGTCGAATCTAAGAAATCTAGTGGCTAGCTGCGCGAGTACGTTATTATTTGGTTACCATCAAATGTTTTCTAATGCAATCGTCAAAGTGAAACAAGTAACACAATACGACGTTAGCTTTCTAGCGTCGATTCTTTAATTGAGGAATTAATTTTACGTATGATTGCTATGCACTTGATATTTCAAAAACTTGAGTTAAAACAAAACAAAATAAAAGTTAAAAATAAAATGGTAATAGAATAAAATAAATTACAATCCAAGCAACCCCCAATGTTCTCAACAAAAACTCTACACACATTCATATATACAGACACACACACACACTCTCTCTCTCTCTCTCTCTCTCTCTCTCTCTCTCTCAACTCTAAACTTCTAATTTGTACAGAAAATGCGGGCTTCAAGAAGGCAAACCAGCGGCAGTGCAAGCAGGAGCTTAAGCTGGAGTACAGAAGATTTCTTTTCTGCTGCCACGCCGGGGCGGAGCAACCAGGCTGAGGAAGATGAAGAAGCCTTGAAATGGGCTGCTCTAGAGAAGTTACCAACCTACGACAGGCTGCGCAAAACTGTCCTAAAATCCTTCTTGGAAAATAGCAGTGGAGGGAATAATAAGGTTGCACACAAGGAAATTGATGTAAGAAAGCTTGACATGAATGACAAACAAGAGTTCATTGATAGGATTTTTAAGGTTACAGAGGAAGATAATGAGAAGTTCTTGAAAAAGCTCAGAAATCGTATTGACAAGTAAGTTTTTTATTTCCCTTTTTTTTGTTTTTTTACCTTTTGAATAATATTGAATTTTAGTTTTATTAGTACATGAAATTAGATCTTCTACTATACTTAAAAGTTATCATTAAGGACATATTTGACTTAAAATCTTACCAAAAATGTTTTAACGATGACTACATACCGTCGTCTAAACTAGATTCTCATTGCAATTGCAAACCGTTATTAATAAGATTTTGACGTATTTCTTTTTTTCATATTGTTGAGTCTATTATAAAAGTTTTCAAGGAAACATTGTTTATCCTACAAAAATAGTTATATATAATCAAATATTCTTCGACATTTTAAATATAACCAATTATACTTAAGCTTGTTAAGCACTATTTGGATGTTAGTGTAATATATTGGATTAGATGGCAATTTTACAATCTTATCTATTATTATTACCTTATAAAGTATTGCAATACAAAACGTTACAAAATATGTCGTATATTAACTTTTTTCAGCATCGATCATTGCCCATTTTTAAATCTACGCAATATACTTTTTTCTTGCAACAGACCTCTAACGTTGTAAAATGATACATTAGCAATATACATTAAAATATTATTGTCAAATCTTAATTGAGTTAACCAACAACAACATGGGTTTACTGACGGTTGTGATAAACCTTTTTTAGCAATGCGCAATTAATGAATGCTGTTGTTTACATGTTGCAGTAGGTTAGTTTTCTTAGTGTTGTAGATGCGCCCTTACCAAGTGGAAATGTCTTTTATTCCAAATCATAAACAAAGAATATTCATTTTTTTTGTCTCTTTTTGTTATTTTTTTACTCATTAATCATGAGTGGATTTGTTCTTATGAATATGTGCTATCAGTCAGTACAAACTGATAATTTTATCTGAATAATTCCAACCATATAGTCATTTTCATAAGAGTGTTAATCAGAACCATTTCCATCAGCAATTAATATTTTATACAGTAATTATCTCTTATCTTTTGTACTATCATGTTAAAAACAAACAGAAGAACCAATGAGAATATTTTCATGCAGTTATTTAACTCTTCAAGGAATCAAAGAATGGCACATTCTAAGTTAATTATCTATAGTTTGTCGTGACATTTTATTGTTAAATGATTTCATGTAAAAGTTTAAATTGTTAGATAGCTACAACTTTAACTGGAGAGGTCTTTTTGTGACTACAGAGTTGGGATTAACCTTCCGACAGTTGAAGTTAGGTTCAAGAAGTTAACTGTCGAGGCAGATTGTTTCATAGGCGACAGAGCTCTTCCGACACTGTTAAATGCAACTCGTAATATTGCGGAGACAGCATTGAGTTGTTTTGGGATCAGATTGGCTGACAGAACAAAACTCACTATACTAAAAGATGCTTCTGGGATTATAAAACCATCTAGGTAAAGGACAAGCATTTGAACTGCTTCGTCTAAAAGTTTTAAGCGTTCAAAATTTGTATGAACACGAGATGTTTAACATGTAAAAATGTGACAGAATGACTCTCCTATTGGGGCCACCATCTTCTGGGAAGACAACCCTTCTGTTGGCTCTGGCTGCAAAATTAGACCCTTCCTTAAAGGTTCCAAACTCCATTGAATTCATCAGAATTTTAGAACAAAAAAAGAAGCAAAAATTCTAAACTTTTAACTTTCAAATATGGAACAGACCGTTGGAGAAATCACTTACAATGGACATGGGCTAAAGGAATTTGTCCCGCAGAAGACATCTGCATACATTAGCCAAAATGATGTTCATGTTGGAGAAATTACTGTCAAAGAAACTCTAGATTTCTCTGCAAGGTGCCAAGGGATCGGTTCTCGATATGGTAATTTTTGCAAGTAGCTTTCCCGATCGAAATTCTTTACGTATTTTTTTCTTGAAATATTATTGACCCATTTTGCAGAGATTTCGTTTGTTGTGAAAGAGCTTCCTAAAGAAGTTACTTAGACCAACTTTTGCTAAAAGCTCTTCTAACCAAACAAAATACATTTGCAAATTTATCGTAACATTTTCAAAAGGAACTTCTTAGTCTTATAAGAAGTTTTTGGCTTTTCAAAAGTCCTACCAAACGGGCACTATATCATCGTGTAAATTATTTTCATACTAGTTTGATGCTCGTTTATGTTGAGTTATTCATTGTTAAGTTTATGTGTATAGAACTTCTGAAGGAGCTTGCTAGGAGGGAAAGAGATGCTGGGATTTATCCAGAGGCAGAGGTGGATCTTTTTATGAAGGTAAAAAAATTAAATAAATAATAATAATTTTTTTTTTTTTTGATTAATTTGGTTGAATAAAATTCCTGTCTGATATGTTAACTGTAGTTTTATGTTTTATTTGCTACCTTGTCTATGTTCCATTAGGCAACTGCAGTCGAGGGAGTTGAGAGCAGCCTTATTACAGACTACACTCTCAGGGTATGATTGACTAAAGTTTTAATTATATAGTAAATTAAATTTGCTGTGTTGTAACAAGCTTTCCGAGTTTATTTCTTCGTATCTAAAATTTTCAAGTTTGTAATGTTTTAATCTCGAGTAGATTGTTTACATCCATGTTTCTGTTAAAAGAACACGGCACTAACATGTATAACTTTTCTAAGTTCTAAATAGAATAGAATATGCATTATTGATTGATATTGTATCAAATTTAACGTTGCAGATATTGGGACTTGATGTGTGCCGAGATACCATTATTGGAGATGAAATGATACGAGGAATTTCTGGAGGCCAAAAGAAGCGTGTGACAACAGGTTATTATTTCTTATGAAAGAAATTCCATTCAGCACGAGAAGAACAATCATTAAGACGAAGAGAGAAAGCTTAGAGTATGATGATTACATTTGTTTGTACAGGGGAGATGATTGTTGGGCCGACGAAAACATTATTTATGGACGAAATATCAACAGGACTGGACAGCTCCACAACATTTCAGATAGTGAAGTGCTTGCAACAAATTGTACACCTCACAGAGACCACGATCTTGATGTCGCTCCTCCAGCCAGCGCCGGAGACATTTGACCTCTTCGATGATATTATTCTTTTATCAGAAGGCCAGATTATCTATCAGGGTCCGCGAGAGCATGTCCTTGAGTTCTTTGAGAATTGTGGGTTCACGTGCCCGGAGAGAAAGGGCACTGCTGATTTCTTGCAAGAGGTAAATCACTTGGCATTTCTGTACACACGACTTCAATTTATTATATAACTTTTCATTCTTAAGGACATATTTAGTACTATATAGGAGTAGAATGTACAATGGGTGAGATTTTAGCTTCATTTTCTTCTGTCCACTACCGTGGAAGCCACCTTACCAAACTTGCCGCTAGGGGACAATGATGCACAGAACTAAGGCTAGCAATAACTTCTAAAATTGATACCAGGTGACATCAAGAAAAGACCAGGAGCAATACTGGGCAGATAGAAGCAAGCCATACAAACACATTCCAGTGAGTGAATTTGCCGAAAAATTCAAGAGCTTCCACGTTGGTCAACGGCTTAATAACGAACTATCAGTCCCTTACAACAAGAACCGAAGTCACAAAGCAGCTCTCGAGTACAAAAAGTATTCAGTACCAAAAACAGAGCTTCTCAAAGCCAACTTTGACAAGGAATGGCTTCTGATCAAAAGAAACTCTTTCTTCTATGTTTTCAAGACTGTCCAAATCATTATTGTGGCAATCATCACATCAACTGTGTTTTTGAGGACTAGATTACATGCTAGGAACGAAGATGATGGGGCTGTCTATATTGGTGCGCTATTGTTTGGCATTATATGCAATACTTTCAATGGTTTTGCCGAGGTATCAGTCGCTATACAGAGACTTTCAGTCTTCTACAAGCACAGAGACTTACTCTTTCACCCACCTTGGGTTTTCACTCTACCCAATTTTCTTCTAAGGATACCAATATCACTGTTCGAGTCCATTGTCTGGACTGCCATAACATACTACACCATAGGATTTGCCCCTGAAGCTAGCAGGTAAACTTATTTGAAATTACTCATTTATCTTCAAAAAGTGAAATTTCTTTACCTGGGATAAAATATGGAGTCAACTGTGAAGCCTTTTATCATTTATTCAGGTTTTTCAAGCAACTATTGCTAATATTTATGATCCAGCAAATGGCTGCGGGGATGTTTAGGCTCATTGCAGGAATATGCAGGACAATGGTTTTATCAAACACTGGTGGTTCTCTTACACTTCTCGTTGTGTTCCTTTTGGGGGGTTTCATCCTTCCGAGAGGTTAGTTCGAGCATAAAAAGTGCAACTAAATTTTACATTCTATTGACACCAGCCCTGCAAGAACGTATCAGAAGTATAATTACATTTTTTATAGAAGTACACTAGCTGTATATATCTTTGGCATGTTTAGTAGGAGGATTCGATAGCACTAGATAATATTAATAAAGAAAAACAGGGACCTAAAGGACAGTCTTGATTACCTTAACTATTTGACAACTATCAAATTCTACTTAAACACAGATCAAATTCCCGTGTGGTGGAGATGGGGTTACTGGGTTTCACCCCTGACCTATGCTTACAATGCCATCGTAGTAAATGAGATGTTTGCTCCAAGATGGATGGACAAATTGGTATGTATTCCTATGCATTTTGTGCAACCTAGCTTCATTGTTAATGTAAAATATTTTGTACAATACAGGCCTCAGACAATGATACAAGGTTGGGACTAGCTGTGCTGAATAATTTCAATATCTTCCCAGAAAGAAACTGGTACTGGATAGGCATAGCAGTCCTCTTCGGGTTCACAATTTTCTTCAATGTCCTTTTCACTTTTTCCCTTACGTACCTTAACCGTAAGTTCCAAAACTCTAATTTACTTTTAAGATTTCTCTTTATTATGATAATTAACCTTCCAACGTTTCTGCTCGACACGATAGCTATTGGGAAGCCACAAGCTATAATATCCAAAGAGCAGGCAATGAAAATGGAGGAAACACTGCCACCTAGAACAACAAAGTCGAAGACAGGTTCACTCCCTGGGAATTACACAAGTAAAAACCATACAACAGAAATCAAATAAAACAAATTTAGTTAGAAATATTATCTTTGCTCAGCCAGAATGTTATTCTCGTTTAAATAGAGGAAATAGCAATCCAGCGAAGGAGCATCTGTTCCCCTGCCGGAGGCCATTCAAATCTTGAGGCCTCGAGAGATTTTGCTCATAAAAGAGGAATGGTTCTTCCTTTCACACCTCTAGCTATGTCCTTTGATGGTGTAAATTACTTCGTGGAGATGCCCCCAGTAAGAAACAATACCCATATCTTTCATTCGAAAGTTTTATAGCAATGGCTTAAAGCCTTACGGTGTATTCTATACTCCACTTGCAGTCTTTTATTGCATTCTGCCAATAGTGAACTTGTTTGGTTGCAACAGGAAATGAAGGAACACGGAGTGACAGAGGACAAACTCCAATTACTTCGCGAAGTAACTGGTGCATTTAGGCCAGGAGTTTTAACTGCATTAATGGGAGTAAGCGGAGCAGGAAAAACTACCCTAATGGATGTTTTGGCTGGTCGAAAGACAGGTGGTTATATTGAAGGCGACATTAGAATCTCTGGATTTCCAAAGATACAAGAAACCTTTGCCAGAATTTGTGGATACTGTGAACAAAATGATGTCCACTCACCTCAAGTAACTGTCTTTGAATCTTTAATTTACTCGGCCTTTCTTCGGCTCCCAAAAGAAGTTACCAAGGAGCAAAAGATGGTAAGAACTAGTCTAACAGCGTACATCATAGAGAATATTGTGAAACTTTTTAACTGAAACACACTCTTCATTTGAATCTTTTGCAGACTTTTGTGGAAGAAGTGATGGATTTAGTTGAACTAGACAATCTTAAGGAAGCTATTGTGGGGATTCCACGAGTTACTGGATTGTCAACAGAACAGAGAAAGAGATTGACAATAGCGGTTGAACTTGTTGCTAACCCCTCAATTATATTTATGGATGAACCGACTTCTGGTTTAGACGCGAGAGCAGCAGCAATTGTCATGAGGACTGTAAGAAACACTGTGGACACAGGAAGAACGGTTGTTTGTACTATCCATCAGCCTAGCATTGATATCTTCGAAGCATTTGATGAGGTAAAGTGCAAACTCTCACTTGATTGTTACCCTAGTCAAATCATTCGGTGACATACTTTATCTTGGATCAGCTGCTTCTCTTGAAGAGAGGAGGTCAAATGATCTATGCAGGACCATTGGGCCAACATTCCCATAGAATCATCGAATACTTTGAGGTACTCTAGACTCTAGATAATTTTCTTACTTATAGAAAGGAAAAATGAAATTAAAGATCTACCCAACCTACTTAGGCAATTCCTAGAGTCCCAAAGATTAAAGAGAAATATAACCCGGCAACATGGATGCTGGAGGTAAGCTCAGTGGCTGCAGAAGCCCGACTTGGGATTGATTTTGCTACACATTACAAATCAACAACATTATATGAGTAAGTAGATATAAACCAAACAACTAAATGATATAAGACTCACAAATTATGGGCATTAATCTGATATTTGTTGATTTTCCAGGCAAAATAAAGCTCTAGTAAAAGAGTTTGGCAAACCATCTCCCGGGGCAACAGACATATATTTTCCCACACAGTATTCTCAGCTCACATGGAACCAATTCAAGTCCTGCCTCTGGAAGCAATGGTGGACTTACTGGAGAAGTCCTGATTATAATCTAGTTAGACACTTCTTTACCATGGCTTGTGCACTAGTGGTTGGTACAATTTTTTGGAGAGTCGGCACGAAAAGGTTGTTATCTAGGGTGTGTTTGGTAGAGATTAAAATCGGATTAAAATTGAAAAACTAGCCGTTATTGTTGACTTTTATTAAACGAGTGAGACCTAATAACGGCTATATTTTCAATTTTAATTGACTTTTAATCAATACCGAACAAGCCCCTAATTCTTGTTGAATCAAATATATATTTCAGAAGCTTCAGCTACAAGACTTGAAGATAAGATGCTGATTCTTTCTTTTTCTTATTCTACGGCTTCAGAGAAAGCAATACGGATCTTTTGACGATTATCGGAACCATGTATACCTCTGTGTTGTTTGTTGGAGTTAGTAATTGCTCAACAGTACAGCCAGTAGTAGCCATAGAGAGAACCGTGTTTTATAGGGAACGAGCAGCAGGAATGTACTCGGCATTTCCGTATGCCATGGCACAGGTGAAGATTTATTTCATACTAAAAACCATCTTAAAAATCAAATAAGTTAAAGAAGCAAATAAGTTGAAATGGAGTTCTTTGGTCACCTAATATGCAGGTCGTCGTAGAAATACCTTATGTACTTCTCCAGACTACCTATTATACTCTTATAGTGTATGCAATGGTGAGCTTTGAATGGACATTGGCTAAATTCTTCTGGTTCTTCTTCGTGACCTTTTTCTCATTTCTCTACTTCACATACTACGGAATGATGGCTGTTTCCCTCACACCAAACCACCAAGTGGCAGCAATATTTGTAGCAGCTTTTTCTTCACTTTTCAATATATTCTCTGGTTTCTTCATCCCCAGACCAGTAAGTTATTTTTACTCAAACACGTTAAAATATAATGATCTTCAATCGTGTGCAAAGTTTTGAATTCTTTTCCCTCTTAAAATTTCAGAAAATCCCAAAGTGGTGGATATGGTATTACTGGATTTGCCCTGTGGCGTGGACAGTATACGGACTGATTATAGGCCAGTATGGAGATGTGGAAGACACCATTAAAGTGCCCGGGATGACCTTTAAACCAATGATCAAAATCTACATTCAAGAACACTTTGGATATGATCCCAACTTCAAGGGACCAGTTGCTGCAGTTTTGGTAGGTTTCGCAGTCTTGTTTGCATTCATCTATGCCTATTGCATTAAAAGACTGAACTTCCAAAGGAGGTAGAGTGGATTAAGTAAGCAAAGAACGATCCGGTTGGAAAATGAAACTAATGCCATTTGTATCATAGTGTAACACCGTATGTTACTTGTAATAAATCGTGTAGCACATTCTGTAACATTTTGTGAGAAACGAAAAATAGTAAATTTATAATAAAAAAATGTCTAATAGTCATTTTCGGCAAAAAAAGTTACAATATGTTACATGTAATAAACCATGTAGCACATTATGTTACATATCCAAATGAACACTTCCAAACACGGTCTTGTGGTCGAAGATAATTTTTTTACTTGGTCCAATTAGAATTCAAGTGCAGAGGATCAAGAATTGGTCCATTTAATTTAATTAATTAGATAAAACCACTTGACCTACTCGCTACTCCCAACTACCATTATAATTTGGAACAGGCCATGCTTACTGGCATGCCACCTACCTTAGGCAACTACTAATTTCTTATGGGACACGTTCTTTAATTTTTTAGAATTTAAGATTAGGTGTTGAGAAGCAATCTAATTCGTTCGTTTTAATTCAATAAAATTGTTTGAAAAGAAAAGAAAATTGCAAATTACGTACATTAAACTTGAAATGCAACGATTCTATTACTATAATTATTTCAAAAATCAATGACGTCATTCCAAAATTTTGACATGTTCATCTCATGAAGTATATATTCGGCCGAACCATGTAAATCACGTTCAAATTATTGATGGTGAAAAAGTCAATAATGTGTATCTTGCAAAATCGAAATTAGAATGGATCTTACTCGATATTTATGCCTTCAAATTCATTTTGTGTCGAATAAACGCCAGCTAATCAATTTTTCTGATTAAAAAGCCAATTCCAACCTTATTTTAAACAACACAAAACTAAATAAAAAGGATAAATTTTATCTGGTTTCCGAACCTTTTAAAAAGTACCGTGGAGTCCCAAACTTTTAGTTTTAGTACGTTTGCATAAAATAGACAACACGAAGACTTTTAGATGGTTTTTATTCAAAGGAATCCGTTAACTCGAACATACATAGAGAAAAAAAAACTTCATCTTCACCCACCCTGCCACCTCTAGCTACCCCATTATCACTTACAACCGCCACCACTACTCAAAACACCACACCACCCCTATACTACTTGAAGACCAAATCTCCGGTGTTTGGGTGGTGGCAAGGTGGGAATGGGTTGGAGTGGGTTGATGGTGACGATGGTAGGTAGGGATAGGGTGGGAGTAAGTTGAGATGATAAAATACTATTGTTTAAAAAAAAATTGTTTTAAGATTTTTGAGTTCTCTTTTTATTTGTTTGTTTTTATTTTTATTTTAAATTTTATAAAAGTGATAACATAAAAAGAACTCTCTTTCCTTCTTTAGTTTTGTCAAATTTTGATCGATGAACGACTTTCGGATCAACGGGCAGTCTCTTGGATGAAACCATTCAAAGGACCGCATTGCATATTAATTTTAAAGTTTGGGAATAAGGAGCCACAAAATGAGAAAATTTAAGATCCTATGGCATTTTTGAATAGTTTACGACACTAGATGCAATTTATCCCAAAAAAAAAAAAAAATCTTCTCTAATACGTTCCTTCCAAGTTGCCATTCGTGAGCTTTAAAAAAGGAAAAAATTGACAATTCTGCACGAGATGTCGAGGGACAAGTATAATTATTTTGATCATAGACAACCACAAAAAATTAATAATGGACGTATACTACAACGTTTATAGATGTTACTGGGCATGTGGATTTATGGTTGCCAATTGTAATATCCATGTCCCACCAAATTATTCTCAATTCTGTCTTCACATTTCAATGTCTCCCATAATTATGTTAATTGGGACTTTTGACATTTAAGTCCCCTCAACTACACTTGTTTGGTACTTTAACTCGACCACGACTTCGGTAAAACATATTTGACATGTTATAAGTCGGAGTCCGTTTGATATGCTTTTTAAAAAGTTCAAATGAGCTTTTGGATATATCTGACTAATTTTATAAAAGTGTTTCTTCTAGTTAGAAGAGTTTTTGGAGAAATTTGGTCCAACTTGACGTAATCTAAAAGCACTTCGATAATAGAAATCTCTTTAGAAATTAGTTTTCAAACAAAAATTAAAATAATTTTATCAGAAAGCTCATATACAATAAGAAAAAATAAAAGCAAAAATCATGTTAAATGTGCCCTGAAAATGTGTGAATATTAACGTCATGTTTGATCCACATTCTTACAAAAATTCATTTTTTCAAAACTTATTTTCAACTACACATTCTTCAATAAAATAATATTACACGCAATTTCAAAACTTTTTCTTATTTTTTAACAATATATTTTCAATCAAGTCACTATTTAAAATATATTCTCTACTCAATAATGTGCATCAAACAGAGTGTAAGTATAGGGTTGGACTTGAAGCAAAGCCGCCGTATTTCAAGTTTGAAGATTTTGGGAGCCCAAAATATATTGATTTTAATACTTATTTATTGTTACTAAATTAATACCAAATTTCTTTTATGAAGGAGTGACAATACATTCATTTGTTGAGTGGTCAAGAGTTTGATTCTTACTGTAAATTAATATCAAAATTTTCCGCTCCCATCCCAAAATTCTTTGAACATGTTATGAATTTTTTTTAATGCTCTTCAATTTAAATTATATATATGAATAATAAACGGAACTGTAAATCAGGATCTTTTAATCTCTACCTCGCTTGAATATCGCCGATAGAGCAGGAATAATAATGAACGCCCTGCTTCGTTAGCGTCCTTAACTGTCAATTATTGGTTTTACTTCACAAGAACGTGAACCTTGTTATTGTAGCAAGTCATGAATTAGTAACCTAAAAGACAAATATTGAGGCATATTTCAATGAAGGGACAAGTAGCTTTGTTGGTTTCCTTGGCATTGCTATGGAATCCCAAACACCGTTCGTGGTTCACAATTCACATGTCAGTTTCCACAGGAGATTTCTCATGTGTGGACCAAGAACATCCTTGTCAACTCCCCAAGCCTCGCACGTTTTGCGAATTATAACAGTCCCTTTGATAAGATTTTTGAAAAGTCAAAATCGACTTTTAGATTAAGAATTTATTTTAATAAAATAATTTTCAAAAAAAGTACTTTAAACTACGGAAGATAATTTTTTTCCAGTGAACTCTTTTATAAGAAACGAAAATTTTGTCAAAGGAACCATGCATACCCAACTCATAATATACCCACTATGTTTAACTACTTTTATGTGTTTGAATTTATCTTCTAATCGACTTTTAAAAAGAGGATATATAATGTGTCAATAACGTAGAGTTTTCACTAATTACATGAGACTTGAAAGAAACTGTTACAAGTTAGAACTCTCTTTGAATTGCTTGTTTACAACGAAAGAGTTTGCCCTGATACTAGTACATAAATACATTAATAATAAAATTTATCTTTAAAATTGACTTGTGAAAATACTGCGTCTTGTACGCTTATAAGCTCGTGAAATAGTTCTTTACAAACTTCGTAGATTCAAACTTGGTCCTTGCAATACAACCCATTTCTTATCTTCCTGTACTATGTGTGGACCATGCGCATTTCAATCCACTGTACTCGACATTTCTATGTTTTTTTCGACCCGACCCACCCGACCCGACTAATTCAAGTATACCAAACACGACCTTTGTCGGACAATCCTATGAAGATGGAAAAAAGAGAGGATAGAGTTGGCATTTCTGATATAAAGGATCCGACTCGAGGACAAGTAGGAGAGAGAGAGAGAGAGAGAGAGGGAGATCAGAGCTTACAAAGAACTAGACTCCCACCCCTTCAAGTTTCTCCTCTTTTTCTTTCTTCCTCCATTTTTCTTCCAAGTACTTTCTTGATTTTCTCATATTTTCTGACACCATGTTCGCCGTAAATGGAAGCACTTTTCTGGTAATTTAAACCTTAATTCAATTGTATTTTTTTTGCTAATTTTCATTTTCCAGTTCGAGTTCCGATCAGATTTGAGAAATAAGAATACCCACTTTGTAAAATGTATAAAAATCAAATATTTATCCGATTTTGAATGTGATTTTATGCAGAATAATTCGCTCTCTGGGGTACCCAGAGTCTTTCCACGGTCTGCACAAAGAGTGGCAGCTCCGCCAGTGGTGGTGGCTGCTGTGAGTTCAAATGGGCGTCCCGGAGATCGAAACGCCAGCGTGTTGATGGAGAATACTTCGAAAGAAATGGTAGAAAGTGCTACATCGTCATCATCACCTTCAGTTATCGACAAAGACGCCAAATCAACTGTTGGAGGGGGAGTTGAAGACGTGTATGGTGAGGATAGTGCCACAGAGGATATGCACATCACACCCTGGACTGTAACTGTTGCCAGGTTATGAATCCTGTTTCTTCCTTTCAATTTTTATTTTTTTAATTTTTTTATAGGAGTTTCGATCGTTCCCATGTTCCTTTAACGTGTTCCAATTCTATTGATCCTTTTTCTTTTCCAGCAAACAAAATTGGATTTTTATGTGTCGTTTGTTCTATAACGTTATAATTTTCAAGTTCTGTGTATTATGAATGACTCCATTTCTGTAATTGAATTTTTTCCCTTCAAATTTTGATTCTGTCAAAATGTTGTCAAGTTTCAATTCCTGTCATCTTGTTGAACTGAGAGATGCTTTAGATACGGAAAATGAGATATCATGTACTTCCTGAGTAGATAATTATTATTCTCCTTGTGAATCTTATAATTGATCTTTTGTATGCATAGAAAGATGAAAGTTTTTCGTCCCTGCAAAATGTTTTCACTCTGAAATGATATTAGAGTAGTGTAATAGCCTTTTGAAGCAGAGAGGATCCAATAGTTTATCGCGTTTTTTAAAGCTCAACGAATTAGGAAAAGCAGAAGAATGATGTATTATATGAGATGATTTAGGATTTGCTACGTTAGTCTGGTTTGTTCCTCCTTATGTTCTTGATGAGATAATTGATCCTTCATGATGTTCTTTTTTTTTTAATAAGTCGTAATCTTTGTGCATTATTTTTCATTTGTTTGCTTAAACAATCTCTTTGTTGCATTTCAGTGGATATCCATTGCTACGAGATCCACACTACAACAAAGGGCTTGCCTTTACTGAGAAAGAGAGGGATGCCCACTTTCTCCGTGGTCTTCTTCCCCCAGGTGTTGTTAGTCAAGAGATTCAGGTTAACATACTAAATTCTGGAAATTGGAACCATACAATTTGTTTGGTTTTATTGTGTAAATCATTATTCTGAATGTGCCGTTTCATTGAATAGGTTAAGAAAATGATGCACAATATGCGTCAGTACCAAGTACCATTGCAAAGGTACATGGCTATGATGGATCTTCAGGTAGTTACATAATTTTTATGTTCACGAATCTTTGTTTTTTATTTCCTATTTTTCTCCACAACAAACTTTAAAAACGTGACAAGGGTTATGCTGTGAAATGTTTCCTATTGCATGCATTAAAAAGTTATAGTTGGGGTCAAAAACACTAGAGGCCACTGACTTTTTGTGAAATTTCATGTTGGTCACTATTAGCATGCAATGACATGCTTATTGTTGATTTTTAATAGCTTGCAATGACATGCTTATTTTTTATTTTTGTCCCTTTGTTCAGGAGAGAAATGAAAGGCTGTTCTACAAGCTTCTAATTGAAAATGTTGAGGAGCTGCTCCCAGTTGTCTACACTCCAACTGTTGGTGAAGCCTGCCAAAAATATGGGAGTATCTTTAGGCAACCTCAGGGTCTTTTTATAAGTTTGAAAGAAAAGTAAGTTTGATTCCAGTTAATTTTTCTAATTTTCCGCAATAGTTTCTGGAATGATTACTATTAGTGTTTCTGCAGGGGAAGAATTCTTGAGGTATTGAAAAATTGGCCTGAAAAGAAGATTCAAGTTATTGTCGTGACTGATGGTGAGCGAATTTTGGGGCTTGGAGACCTTGGCTGCCAGGTATTTGGACATTTTCCGCCTGTTCTTTTGTTTTTCTTCGATGGAATGAGTTTGACTAGAGTATAAAGCATCTCATTTAAAGGTTTATACATTTGTGGGGTCCCAATGTTTGCACCTTTGCTATTGCTTTCGTGCACCCAGTAGCGTGCTTTTATTTAATCAATTTGATTCCAATAACCTTCTATGTTACCAGGGAATGGGGATACCTGTAGGGAAGCTTTCCTTGTATTCAGCTCTTGGTGGCATTCGTCCTTCTGCTGTAAGTATTTGAAAGACTTGCTTTCCTGTACTCTATAAAGGCTAGTTGTCGTGATAGCATAGAGATTCACCTCACTTTCTACAGTCCTCATTTCTGTATAGTGATTGATTCTCTGAATCATGTGAAAGCTGAAGATGATATAAGTTTGGTTGCTCTATTCTGTCCATTCTCTTTGTTTATTGATAATTTTGTTTCAGTATAAGCGAAGATTCTTAAAATCATTTTCTTTCATTTCAGTGTTTGCCTGTGACAATTGACGTGGGGACGAACAATGAGACATTGTTAGAGGACGAATTTTATATTGGGCTCAGGCGAAGGAGAGCAACTGGGCAGGTAATGATCAGTTTCTTTGCATCAGTAGTCTTGATGGATTTGAAAGGCATTGTATTCTTTTCTGGAAAGATTGAACTGAAATTGTTATTTTCAGGAATATTCCGAACTTCTGCACGAGTTTATGTCTGCAGTCAAGCAAAATTATGGGGAAAAAGTCCTCATTCAGGTCAGTCAATTTTATGCGATTCCTATTTTCTTAACTATTAATTTTTTAATTTCTAATTCGAATAAGTATTTAATCTACATTATGCAGTTTGAAGACTTTGCAAACCATAATGCATTTGATCTCCTTGCAAAGTACGGGACTTCCCATCTTGTTTTCAACGATGATATACAGGTAAATATACAGGAAACTTTTATAATATTGGATGTATCTGCTTGTTTTGAGTATTCTTTTCATCTGCCTCGTGGATATTTTCTTATTGCCCTTCATCTTTATTTGATCATTTGAGGTTGTCACCAGAGCCTCGTGTTTCCCCAAAGTCCAATTGCTCGACGCTATCTATTTTAGGACCAAGCTCAGATTAAACAATTGAGTTCGGTTGATTTTGAGCTACAAGATAAAAACCAAACGAAAATATGAGTCAACAGGCTCAGTTCAACTGAGCTTGTCCTGCCTAAATTAAATTAGTATTTTAAATTATGTATGAAGTTTATTTTGCAATGCGATCTTCAATATTTGTTTATATTTACTCCTTTAAATAACAATTCGAGAAGTATAACGAAAATTTAGATTAGGAGATCACCATAGTTGAAGTTGAATTTTCTTACTTGATTAAAATAAGTTCATATTCGTGCAATTGTCTAATGGATCCTGATACATAATTATTCTTAACATCTCCTTTTACGTTTTACCCAGGGGACAGCATCTGTGGTCCTTGCTGGGCTTATTGCGGCATTGAAATTAGTCGGGGGAACCTTGGCCGAACACAGGTTCTTATTCCTCGGAGCAGGAGAGGTGTTTCTCACAACTCGTCTAAATATTTTGTTAACATTCTCATCTAAAAGATTAAGCAGTATAGAAGGATCACATCTATTTATTTATATCTTGTCAACACACTCATGTCCAGGCCTAATTTATTTTCAATCAAAGGTTTGGCATGAGCACAATTTTCATAAATGGGTGGTGGCAAGACTTGCATGGCTTTGATACCATGCTTTTGTTAACCATGTCATCTAAAAGTTTAAGCGGGTAGAGAATGTCCACCTTTATTCATTTAAATCTTGTCTTCTCAACTGATTTTGTTCTTCTTGTTATGCTTCAAAGTATAGCTAGTGAAACAAAGATTACATAGATTTTTGAATGTTGATTGGTGTAATTAGTCAAATTTTGATGTTTACATTTTGAATCTGTTTGCCCTTGTGCTCTTCAGCTAATATCATCTTAGAGCATGTTTGGCTAAGCGTACAGCAAGTTAAAAATTACATTTAAGCAACTTTTTATTCCCAAAATATTTTGGATAACTTATTTTTAAGTAAAAAATGTTGCTTATTGTATGAAGAACTCTAACCTTACTGGCAATAGGTGAGTTATTTTCAACTTTGACCAATAAAAAATGATTTGAACCTTATTTACTTGTAAGTGAACTTTTTAAGCTTAGCCAAACATGCTCTTAGGATGTTTTCCTATATTCAGCAAACATATAATAATCTCCTTTCTTCCACGATCAATTTTCTCTGCCTATATTATGTATCTCATTTCTCCATGTTCTTACTGCAGGCTGGAACTGGCATTGCAGAACTCATAGCACTTGAAATATCCAAGCAGGTCAAAATATGATGCGCCATTATATCTTTATCAATTACTCACTTTTTCCTCTAGACAAGTTCAAATAAAGAGAAAAATTGGAAATTCCACTCCTTATACCCTAACTTATATGCAGACTGGAGCTCCATTAGAAGAGACTCGCAAGAAGATTTGGCTTGTGGACTCAAAGGTAACAAAAACCACTATATTTTCAGTTTTGATACTTGTCACGTTTTCTTTGTTCTGGTCTAAAATATTGAATACTCATGGAATACCCTTCCTTTCTAGGGGTTAATTGTTAGGTCCCGCATGGAGTCACTTCAACATTTTAAGAGGCCCTGGGCCCACGAACACGAACCTATCAACAGTCTGGCAGATGCTGTTAAGGTATAAACTCTTTTGGCAATTTGAACAAGGAGGATTGGATCTGAACAGTATTAAATAAGACAAAAAGCTAAAATTTATTGTTTATAATACTGTCGAATCCTATCTATATTGTGTCCCAAACATGCAACTTGTGTCTGCGCACGGGTGTGGGATGGTTGGCACAATGTTGTGCATGGCTCATCTGGTGCTCACTATTGGTTTTTTTCCTTGTTTCCTTTTGTAGTCCATCAAGCCGACAGTATTAATAGGATCATCTGGAGCTGGAAGAACTTTTACCAAAGAAATTGTTGAGTCTATGTCATCATTCAATGAGGTAAAGCTTTATATTTGTGTTGTATGTTGGTCATGTTTCTCTAAGCTAAAAAAAGGAAGAAGTAAAAGTTAATTATACCTTTTTCTTTCGATACATGTTCGATATGCTACTTTTTTCTTACTTTAAAGTAAAAAATTATTATTCTTTTGAAAGTAACTCTTACCTTAAATGTCCAAATAATCAACTTATTTCCAACTTTGACCAATCTAAAACATATCATTTTTGAATTTAAATAAGTGAACTTTTAAGCTTACATGCGCGTTAATTGTCAACGAGTTTAAACTAAAGTTCCATAATTATTGGCATGCAGAAACCCATTATTCTTGCACTCTCCAACCCAACTTCACAGTCGGAATGTACAGCCGAAGAAGCTTACAAGTGGAGTGAGGTAATTCTTTTTTGCAGCTTTCATATTCAATACATATTATCTATACTTCACAAATAAACGATGTGTTTATCTATACATATTTTCATTTTATTATTCAACATTCTCTCATTTTACTGTACGTTTTTTCAGGGCAGGTGCATTTTTGCCAGTGGGAGCCCGTTTGCCCCAGTTGAATATAATGGAAAGGTCTATCCATCTGGCCAGGTTCAGTCGAAATATCCCTTAACTAAGATTCATTTGCTATTTAAAGTCGAACTTTAGACTGATTTCAGTACATATCGTTCTGGTTCAGGCAAATAATGCTTACATCTTCCCAGGATTTGGTCTCGGTTTGATAATTTCTGGTGCCATCCGTGTCCACGATGATATGCTCCTGGCAGCCTGTAAGTGATGGAAAATATAACTAACATAGAAGTTTAACACAGCATACATCATGCATTTGATAATAAAAATACATTATTTGAGCTCGTTATTCTGGCATGACTGGATCATACTTTCCACGAAGATAGGGGGATTAAGAAACATTATAGCCAATACATTTTCTGCCCCTTTAATCTAAAGGAAATTTAACATTTACCCTTTGAAACTATCTAGTTGCTTACCTATAGTCTATAACTAGAGCCACTCATCACAAGCTTTCATGGCTGTTTACTTGTCCCTCAATTGTGGATTGGCCTAATTTGGCATGTCGCATCATATTCTGTATTAGGTGAATATGTCACCCTAATTTTTACAAAATTTATAAAAGGAACTTGAGGGAACCGTTATTCGTAGATACACAAACTGAGACCGACTCAGACAACAGATGTGAGATCTCAATTATGAAGTTCCTTCTTCTCGATTTTAGTGATGACTTGCGACATCAAGTGGACACAGCTCTCACATTGAGAGCAAACCACTATAAATCTGTGTGTTTGCTTTGCATTTTTTCTGATTTCTGCTTGCTATCTATGAAATTAAGGATTATGACTTGACCCATAACAATTTTATGGATTTCAATATCATATTACGTTCCTGACCATCTTGTTTTCCTCAAACAGCGGAAGCATTAGCAGAACAGGTTAGCCAAGAGAACTTAGAGAACGGACTAATATACCCTCCTTTCTCGAACATCAGAAAAATTTCAGCCCAGATCGCTGCCAGAGTAGCCGAGAAAGCTTATAAACTCGGTAAAATGCTAAAATTTTATGCTAATTAAATTAATGTGCTAGGTTGTGTAATTAGGCATATCTAAGTATTTTTTGTTTTCATTGCTTTATAGGATTGGCGACTCGTCTACCTCAACCTGAAAATCTAGTAAGATATGCCGAGAGCTGCATGTACAGCCCCAACTATCGTACCTATCGCTGAACCAGTGGAAGAATTCATATTTACCGTTCACTAAATTAGTTAATGTCGTTTTTCTTTGTTAGTTTTCCTTTTTTTCTTTTTTCATCTTTTCCTGTTCTTGGATTATTGTCTTTAATTCTTGAAATCATAAAAGGACAGAGTAGGATAGAATTGGTGTTCTGTAAGAATGTAGCAGCAAAATGTGGGTTACTGAAATTTTAATAAATAATAAAAGCAAACATGTTCTTTTTTTATTTATTGATCATTAAAAATAAGGCGTTTCTTAGCAATGTAATGAAGATAAATTTTGAGAATGAGGTTTATTCTTGATGGTAGGGTCTGGAGAAGGATTAGACAAAAACGAAAAGACATTAGAAATCACTGTTGTGTAAATTTTATGACTTGGTAGATCATGATCACTTGTTGAAGATAATAATTATGTAAATTGCATAATACTCCTCTTTTTAACGGTTTAGAGATAGGGAAGAGGGTAGGGAGGAATTTCCCCCATCTTTCTCCCCTTCTCTCACATTATTGTGAGGAAAAGATGTTTTCTTGCACAAATGATACATTGGAAGAATTTGCGTGGTCTTCCACTATCCATATGGTCAAAGACTAGTCATGATAAATAGCATTACTATTTCGATTTAGACTGATGCTAAACAATCATAGATAGTGTAAATCAATGGGGACGACCTACATAGACCAAAATCAGATGTTGGAACGTGGAAAATTTGCATTATAGAAAAAGCAGCAGCAGCCCCTATCCACAGGCAATCAGTGTTCCTCATGCCCTACCAGCTTGCAAAATACCACGATATGCATACGGCTTACCCACCAATATGTTCTTTTTACGAAATTGACTTGCAACATATTGGTGTTTCGACTATCATCTACTCATTCTCGTTTCACTTACTCTGTATTGACGGTTTTTATTTCGCTATCATAGTTGCATTTACCATTAATTTTGGTAGTCGTCATCAACGGTTCAAGTCTACACAACTTTTTTAAAGTCACAAAGATTCGCGACCTAGGTTAGCATCCTCCATTGCACATCGGAGGGGCACGCCATTTGAAGTCCTTCCAAGTGATAATTAAAAGAAGTCGAAAAAATAAGCACTCAAAATTTGTCTTTTTAAATGTAATCAAACCAGAATCGTGATGTTGATTACTTGCCAGATATAGGGGAAAGTTGGATTCCGACGAGGGTTATGCTTAGCTAATTTTTCTCATTCAAATCTTTCATAGCAAGAGCATCCGAAACGATAGGCACGTGGTGCTCTAGGGGATGAGAGTGGAGGGCTACCTTATATGTGGACAACAGCAGCACCGATTCTACGGGAGGTTCATCAATGTTTATAAATTGATCCAATCATTCATCTAAAAAGGTAAAATAATAAAAATCAAATAGATGATCACAAAAAATGTTAGATCTATTCACAAAATTTTTAGTCCGACCCAATTTTTGTAACGCGGACAATGATATATTTTCGTGTGGTTCGTTTTCTCTAACTTGCCATAAAACATCCAATGTTAAGACAAAGAATCATTGCCTGTACGACTCTTGCAATCTTCCCAAAAATGCTCCTTTGATTTGACCTTAAGATCACGAGTTGCCCTCCACATCCCTATCCTGAAAAGGGAAAGAAAAAGAATCAAACCCCATAATGATTTGAAAATCTGTAATTTTACAATAATAAAGCCTATTTGAGCCCCGTTTAATAATATATTTTGTAAAAATAAAAAATGATTTTTTAAAATATATTATTAAAAAGTAGAGAAAAAACTTAAATTCACGTGCAAAATCATTTTAGTAGGAAAATAGTATTAAAAAATGAGTTTTAAAAAATGAGACTCAAATAAAGCGAACACAAGGAACGTTTATTGATATCAATGTTTTATGTGTCAAACGTAATATCTTAAGCGGACAGGTGAAAAAGTAAACAATGATATTTTATTTTATTTTAGTGACTAATATTAATTTTCTTAGACGTAGGGTAAGTGATTAAATTAAAATTTAAATAATTACAAATTGTAAAATGTGTGAATAATACGTGAGTAATAGTTGCGATCCAATAATAAATAAATAATATGTCATGCAAGATCTATTGATAATCTAGTTTAGATATGACCCTCTAATTCCACGTTCTACCTTTCTAAATCTTGATTAAAAGCTACTCACTAATCCATTCTATTATTAAATCCTAGCTTTACTTTATGTCTCTTGGCATAGACGCAAATTGAGCAAAGGGGGATGTTTTTGGGGCAGTGTTTTGATACCTGAGGCTATAGATATAGACATACAGTATATACTCTCTCTCTATTTATATATCTGTCTTTTCTAGAGAGAGAGGTCAGCATGCTTTGCTTCCTTAGCTGAACAACAGTATAACTTTGAGAGGTGTGTGGTTGCGTGCATTGTTCTCTAATTCCATTCCCTGTTTTGAAGGTGCTTCGAGTGAAAATTACCTATCTGCTTCTGTATTCGTGTCCACTCCTGTGTTTATATTATATAAGCCATAAAAGCTAGATTACGATCCAGAAGCCATAATAGCTTTTAAGTTCTTATACCCCTGCTTTTTCTTTGCGATTTTCTTTGTTTTTGTGGGGTTTTTATATTCTGTTCTCTGTTCTTTCTCTGGTGGATTTTCAAGATATTATTGGGTTTTTGGTGGTTGAGTTTTAAGGTTTTTGGAGCAAGAAACCTTTGATTTGATGATTTGAGTATGTGGGCAGTTCTTGATTTTCTTATGGTTAAGCGCTCAAGGTAAATCCTTTATATCTTTACAACTCCCTTATTTATTTTTCTTTTAATCTTTCTGTCTAAAAGCTTATGCTGTGTAATCCCTTCTTTTGCAGAAAGATCTCTGTGCTCCATTTTTCATCACTGAGTTGAAATTCTTGATTATACAACTTGGTTTTCCTTTTATTTTCATCTTCTTGAGGGAAAAAAAATGAAGGGTTATTCAAGAAAAGATGAAGAGTGTCCTCAGTTACTGGATTTGATTCCAAAAGAGAAAGAATGGTTTACAATAAGTGCACAAGAAAAACAAACAAGCCATGGATCTTCAGAGGAAAACCAGCTTGAGCTAAGGCTTGGTCCACCAAATGGAGACTGGACCATAAAAAATAACAACGTTTCAAGAGAATCTTTTGATTATTTATCTCCATGGACATCTTCTTCTGGCTACCAAGTGCAATCTCAGCAGCCAACGACGCCGTTTCTCCAAGCACATGACCAGGTGAAGGAATCCTCACAGCCCAATTATACTGTTGCAGAAAAGAAGACATTTTCAGCTGCTAATACAGCTCTGCCCAACAGCAGCAGTGCTCAGAAAAGGTGCCTCAGCTTTTCTTTACCCTTTTTTTGTTGTTTTTTTTCCTTGTGAACAGATGATATTCACTGGTTTTACTCAAATGTTGTGGTCCATGCATTTTGTTTCATTTTCTATGTCTGTTATGTACAATACATTTCATTGCTTAGTCTTGTTTCTCGACTCTGCAGGTCGATTCATTGTTAGATATGCGAAACTCGATCTATTTATTACTATGTACCAAATTATTTTAACTTCTTTTGAGTTTTTCATCCATGCCATTCTGTGTCTTGATAATAGATTTTTTTATTATTATAGTCAATATTCATTAGCATAATATCTAATTCTATAGTACTTGGAGCAAAATCGCAAAAAGAAAATAGATACACAAGAACATGCAAGATCAATAACCTCAGTTTGAGACTATATCATCTTTGACCGTTGCAATAATTCATTATTATGAAAAGATGTTTATAAGAGAAGTCACACGATCTATTTTCTCTGAACCCTTTCTCTCTATTTTCTCTGAACCCTTTCTCTCTTAATGAAATTTTGGTCCAAGGGCTCCGCACAACAACAATAATTAAGCTCCAAAAATTAATTGTATAAAATTCCTTCATGTGTTGTCTACCAAGTGACCTTTTGTTTTATGTGTATTTTGTTTCATAATTGATTTTAATCAATTGGGAGTGTCAAATGATTCATGTAATCGACTCCAATTATGGTAGGAACCAGACTAGTTTGTTGTTGATGAAGATTAAGATGTATGAGAATATGTTTAGACTAGTGATTTTGATATATTTTTGGAAAATGAAGTTAGCTTGTTTAGTTTCTCTAAATTAACTCGTGTTATTTTCTGTTGACGAACAATAGAATTGCTCCTACATCGGTCGTGGGATGGCCTCCTATTCATTCATTTAGAAAGAACCTTGCAAACGGAAATTCTTCCAAACCTGTCTCCGAGTTGCAGAATGCAGCTGGCAGCAGAATTTCTGGGGAAAAAGCTATTGAAAATTCCCCTAAAAGGTTGCTTGTGAAGATCAACATGGACGGAGTTCCCATTGGAAGAAAAGTCAATCTTAAAGAACACGACAGTTATGAAAATCTCTCCTCTGCTGTTGATGAACTCTTTAGAGACCTTCTTGCAGGTTATCTATGCATAATTTTATAATTTTTCACTATGTTTCCATCATTATATAGTCTTTCCATTTCATTAGGCGAGAGATTGTTAATTTGTTTATAGACTGCTAATAACTATTTCACTTCTACATATCACTGCTAATTTGGGGTCGGCTAGACGTAGTTGCTTTAGATCTTCCTAGCGGTGTCTATTGGCCTATCCGGGCCACAATTTTCTTCCACTGCCATGGCTAGGCTTTCCCTTCCCATTTTTACGCCGTTAGATCTTTCAGTAGATCGCGCAATCTGAAAGATATTTGGTTGCTCAGTTTTGTTTTCCATTTATGTGTGTAGCTCAAAGCAATTTTTCAGCTGGTGGAATCAAGAACGAGGAAGACGGAGGGAAAGCAATTACAGGTTTATTGGGCGGAAGCGGTGAATATACCTTAGTCTATGAAGATAATGAAGGGGACAGGATGCTTGTTGGGGATGTCCCTTGGCAGTAAGCATCTTATCGTTTTATTATTATTCTTCTACTTGGTTTAGGCTTTCTTGGAACCTAAATTCCCTGTCTCAATAGAAATTTTAACAATTCCAGTTTCATTTTTAATCAAGGCGAGTGTTAGACTCTCAGAACTATATAGTATGTTTCCAACTTTTCAAATGTAATCTGTTTTCTTAATGTGTTTGGCAGCATGTTCGTATCGAGTGTGAAGAGATTGCGTGTACTGAAAAGCTCCGAACTTCCTACACTATGCCGTGAGTTGCCTTCCACCCATGGATAATCAATTTTATTAGACAATGTTTGATACACAATACTGAATAGAATACAACTTTAGAATAGACTAGATATTAGCTTCTTCTTTTTTCCCTTAATCCAGTTCTGTTCTTACAAACATGCCACTACGAGATAACATAGTTCTAATCGAATAGGATCATTGTTCTTTGCAGGTGGGGGGAACACGGAAAGCTTTCTTGAAACTTCACCGAAATGATGCAGTAGCAACACTACAAAAACGAGCACTATATAGTGATTGCAGGGAGATTGTTTGGTGTTTATTCTCAACTTTTCTAAACAATTTCTATGTTAACCCCAAGAAAATTGGTTACCTTGTAATTTAGCATTTTGGAGGACGCATGAATCTCTTTATTTTCCTAAAATTTTCGACCTTTTCGTCATGCGGAGAGGAAGAACTTGCACATGTGTTCGCACATGTTTTCTTGTTTGGGCACTGCCATTCAATAGTATATTTATACGTTTTTATAGCTATTTTCTTGTATCCAAGTTTTCTTGAATTGGGATCTAGAGGTTCAACGACTGGATATGATAATTGACTAATCTTAGATTATTTTAGAATTATCCTACCTTGAACTAATCCTAAGATACGATGGTTTTATACAGATGGGCATGCGGACATATTAAAATTAATTTTTTGTTCAGTCTTAACGAATTCAACATAGTTAAGACAGTTCAGAACCATGTACAGACTCACTCAAGTAGCATTGATTTATATAAATCAATTTAGAAAAAATTACTCAAATTTATTATCACTCAAACGGTTGTAGGAAAAAGATTTTAAGGGACAAAATTGGCATCCAATTAGAGTAGGGGGGTGTCAACGAGCTGAGCCGAGTTGGTTCGATTTTTTTTTTTTTTTTTATTTGTGACAAATTTAAACTTTTTTTAAAAGTATTTAAAATTTGTGCAATTTATACGTATTATAAATAATAACTAAATATTAATATATAAAATTATAGCTAAAATTAAAAGAAAAAATTTAAAAAAAAAGTGACACGTAAGTTTTTTTATTTTTTAGACTCATGGGCAGGCTCATTGAGCCACACAAGCCGGGCTAGCTCGAGCCAACGCCCCATAATGGGGCTCGACCCCATCGAGCCACGAGCCGGCCCGGATCAGGCTTTTTTTGGGCCGAACTCGAGATGTCTGAGCCCGCGAGCTATTTTGACATCCCTATACGTGGTCCTTGCGATCACAAACATAAATAAGTTTTAATTTGCATTTTGGTCCCTGATTTCTCTCTTTCAGCGAACTTGAGTCATTTTTTCTTTGCACCTTTAGTTATCCATCTTTCAAGTTTTCATAATTTAATCATCAATCATCCATAGTCGATAAGATGAAGGNAAAATGAAATATATGACTGTTATTCATCACATCATGCCATCAAATTTGACTTTCTATCTCTTATGTGGTGTGCAGTAATTACTATATTTTTCATTTTCATTCTATAATAATGTGCACCAATCGGAGCCTTAATATTTGTATCAATCCCGAACTATGAAATATAGGCATAACATAATGGCCAGGAAAATCTAAAAAGTAAATATTGGTAATAAATTGAAATCTTGACAGAAAGAACAGCATTGAATTGCAAGAAATTTAAAGATAAAGTTACTTTTGTTTACTTACAAGACTTGTCTTCGAGGTAAAGGGAGTGAGAGGCTGCAAGGAGAGCAGCACCAATTCCCGAACCATCATTGGAGTGCTCGACCACGATGCATGATGCAGTCTCTTCTCCAACTAGCTCTCGCAATGTATTCTCCAAGCACTGTCTATACTCTGCGTAGTGTTCGTACAATCCACCATCCATGGCTATGACCGTTTTCTCTGGCGCCTTCAAACAATCCCGTCCCATTTTCTTCAGGACCCCAAAAACCCCAGCAGATGCAAGTCGAGCCCCACGTGCGGAGACTATTACAGAGCTTGACTATGATTTTCCTCTTTTTGAGGGAGCGGGAGCTATTAGATATCTGAAAATGGAGATGTATATACGTTCTTTAACATAACACGAAATCAAGAAACACCACAGGATCTTGGCAGAAAAACATTTAACATACCTTCAGTACATCCTTCAATTTTTGCCCCACCACCCTCAGATCAGAGGATGTATCGTGATGCATTGCAGACATATCAGGCGTCCTGCATATTTTATAGCTCCAAATTTAAATTTTTTGAAAAGTATAGACTCCATATGTGACATCAAAATGTAGAAAATAAAATCGGAAAAGATACAAGTGGAAAGAATACACGAAGAAGGAAGTAAGGAGTTGTGCAGAAAAGGTCTGCACAGCAATTAAACAGCCATCGATTTATGGAATACAGAGTTAGGCAAATAGTTTAATAAATTGTAAGATCATCTACAGTCTTCAGGCATACCTCAATACGAATGAAATTGTAAGTCAAACAGGAACTCCGTCACCTAAAAACGCAGCTTCTTCGGCCATCTTGAGTAGAACTCTGCACAAAATTTCTCCCCAAGTACATGCCAGAAGTCATCTTCTCAAATATCTGTAAAAATAATTAAAGATATCCATCAGATGAAGTACACCTTTATCCAGTCCAGGAAAACGATATCACTAATTTTAAAAGGTTGCAAGGTAGATTTGAGGGTGTTGACAATATTATGGAAGAAACAAAAATCTAAAATTTTATCATTATACTATCTAGTCATGTTCGGCACTGCATAACAAATACAAATCGCATGTAAATAATCACCTGTTCACCAGGATTTAAACTTTCAACATCCATTGAATGGTCATACTCCGTCAATGGAAGATGCAGTGACCTGAAGTTACCCCACACACTTCATATTGATAACCTACATTAAGAAGATTTACTTCAACATTGACAGATTGTCTTGATTTCTTTAAAGAAAAAATAGTTGATGATACCACTAAGCATTGGATAAATTGCTAACCATTTCCCCAGATTTAGGCAGAGGACCGTGCCACTTTGGAATTGCCTGGGCTCGCTCTACATAAGCCGCGTTAGTAACAGTGCCCAATATTACAGCAACAGCAACATCTTTGTTGGTGTATCTACCTCCAGCTAATGTTCCAATTGTATCATTCACCTAACATATACGTGATGTAAATATCAAAATCCGAAAATTTATTTTATACCTCTACTAAAATATAAGAGACAAAGAACGACGCTCTTAACATGAAATCCTCTTGCATCAAGTCTCAGTTCATGTTTGGCTAAGCTTAAAAAATTTCCTAATAAGTAAAAAGTTTTAACTAAATAATTTATTTAAGGTCAAAGTTACTTTTAAGATTAAGATTAGACTGGCTATTACAAATTATGTTCACCACCAGGATCAGTGAAAACTTGCTTACTAGAGCAGCAACCCGCATTTCAGCGCCCTTTCTTTTGCAAGGCTTTTGTCAATTCAGCTACGACATCTTGTCCAACCTGTCATCAGATATAAATAATTAGCAGACCTGGAACATTAGGTTTTGGCAAGTCCTGCACCAAATAAAGCATATCCTTATGTATGTGTCGAAAAATAAAAGCAGTGTGAAGCTACAGCGAAATTTTTTGAGTGAATAGGATCGTGAAATCATTACAAGAGAACTCTATCAGAAAAAAATACAATCTTTAATGTAGTGCTCAGAAAATGTATATAAATCTAAAGTTCGCCAAAAATGAGAATTCTGCAATTCTTCTGCAATGGAAAATGCAGATATTTCTTATGAGGATCTACTAGACAGCAAATGAAATTAATACCGAAACCTCTAAAGAGTAGAATTTTTTTTTTCTCTCTTCCAAAAAGGAACGAGGCAGAAGAAACGGCAGAGAAGGGTTCCACTGATTTACGTAACGCACATCATCAAATTAAAATATAACATACAAAACAGCCACGAGTAACAAAATATTACTAAAAAAACGATGACAGTAAGGTTTCTGACGTATGATTATCGAGACATAATCAATTGGTCATTTATGGGATCAGTTAACAATTACCAGAGAGGTGTAAAGTTCACAAAAGATTCTACAGAAATCAACAATTGGCGGTTGCAATATCAGTTAGCATAGAACTATTTAAACGAATGAAGTATAAATAAAAGAAGAGGAATTAGCTTGAGGAACAGGAATTGCCGTGTCACTTATAGAAAAGCCATTTGTCCATCGAATAAGAGTACCAGAGTTTATTGAAGTTTGCATCACAGGGAATGAGAAAGTGAAACAGAGTTCCCTCTGCCTTCCAGGAGGTTGATGAAAGTTTGTTCTTCTTCAGCAACAAAATTTTAGTTTTTCCGTGATATAGTCAAAGAGTGCCTAAAATCATATTAATCTGGAAATTAAGATATTGAGTGAATGGACAAAAAAAGGTGATTATATAAAGAAAATAATTGCTTACATCTGAAGTCCCACCCATCAATGCAGGGTGTATTGATACCTCCGCGAATTCCTGATGAACAATACCGCCAGCTTTGCCTCCTAATTGCACACGCAACACACGGAAAATTGTCCCGCCAAGATCCAATGCTTAAAGGACTCCTTCATCACTGAAACAGGAAAGGAGAAAGAGGCGAATGCTTTAGCTATAGTTTTTCATGAATGGCTATAGATTCAAAACAAGTGAAATTATTCATAACAAAACACTAATGGGATAATAGTCTTTCTACAATCACATGGATTCCATTACAGCGAAGAGATTTTCAGTCATACAAGATATTAAACGAAAAAAATGCAAAACATGCATCTGTTTGTGTGAGATTTGATTATTTATTTTTGGAAGACGCCCTGCACAAAAGTTGTGATGGTACTACCGACTACAGAAGTATACCTCTAAAAATATAATATGCTGTGACAAAGGGTCATAAGCGAAAACTAGATCACTTCAAATGTACGGTACATAAAATTTAAATTTTATGCATGCCTCAATTTCTCTTTTAGTCATTTGCAAAAAAACAAAAAAAAAAAAGGCAGCAATAACTAAAACTGCAGCTTCTGCACAAGGACTGATTTTTCACATTTAAATTTTTTCATCAATAGATATAACACGCTGTTTCTTGTCTTTAGTCTTGATTTATAGAGAAGTCCATTGTTCACAAAAAGCACCGGAAACAATACCAAATCAAAATGGGTTGAAACCAAAAAATGGTATCCGAGTTTAGCAGCAAGTGAAGAATAATTCGAGTAAGTTCAAATTTTCAATGGAACTGCAGCAAAATTATTGGAATGCAAAAATGTAGAAATAGTATTTCTTATGCAGCTTAGCTCAGTTGTTGCCAGGAGCAGAGCCAGGAAATTCATTCAGTGCGGCCACAATTTAATAGACGTCTAACTTTTTAATGATGATAAAAATAAAACAATATTACAAAAATACTATAAATGACGTAGTTTATAAATTACACTTGTTCTTAACGAGTTTTCATACTTCGATATCGTTGTACATAACTTTATTATCCATCTTAAAAAATGATCTCATTCAAAAAATTAGATTTCTATGCTAGGATGTATTGCTTGTTGTTTTGTAGAACTTTATTCAAAAAAAGAATAACAAATTTTTATACTAGAATATATTGTCTTTTTGTCTTAAAAACAATTTTAATATCTCATTGTTACATAGAAACTCTGTCAATTCATAGATGTATCCCATCGAAGCTGGGAAGAAAAAACTTAAATTAGTCATATTCAAGTGCTTATTACACTTAACTTTAGCATACGAATTCAACAAAAAGGCAAGTGCATTTAGCACACTAATTCAACAAACTATGGTCCATCCCACCACTGCATTCCAAATATGGGGCTCTCAAAATTTTTAGACAAAAAAAGTAATGGGCCTGAACCCATTCCTGCACTGGACCATATGGGGTTCCACCCCTGGTTGTTGCAAAACCCCCCAATTTTATAAATCCAAACAGAGTAAACATGAATTTACTCCAAAACGATCCATTAAAAAATAGTTAAATTCTTTTCACCATGTAAATTTATTTATGCACATCTATTTTAGTATTATACATAAATATAAAAAAGGGAAGACAATTACACCAAACTCACACCTCCATACATATATATCTATGAACACAGACATGCATACACATATACATACATGTGTGTTTATGAATCGACATTGCATACCAAGACGATGCAAAGAGAAACTTTCCAGAATTATATTGCATATTGTGTACTAATATCTTATGAAAACAAACTAAGCCTTCTTTCCAATAAATTTGAGATAAGCTACAAGAATTTTTTTTCGCCACTCCATGCGGTTCATTGATTTCAATCTTCTAGAATTGGATTCAAGTTGGTACCTTGTATTCTTTCCTTCCTTTCTTTTTCTTCATTCCAATATTATCACTTCAGCTTCATCCACCACTGTTCACGGGGAGGCAAGCAAATCCATTTTTTCTTTCTTTTCACGGAAATGAAATTGGCTCATTTCTTCTAAAGAACTAGAACTTTAACAACTACAACATACCGTATTAGTTTTAATACCGAGATCTTATCGCTCTAATGAATACAAGCCTCTTTACAATCTCAAGCACTTAAGCCCCCATTTGGTGGCCATTTTCATTTTTTTTTTTTTTAAACATTGTTTTGAAAAGTGAATTTTTGGGGAATGTATGGTTAAAAAGTATAGAAAAGTTTTGGGTTTACGTGTAAAATATTTCATTGCGTGAATTTGTGGTTGAAAATGAGTATGTAGAAAAAAGAGTTTTTAAATAATGGGAGACAAAAAGGGGCTAAGTCATTCGCCAATTAATTTATCCTCACCTCCACTTCATTGTACACATTTTGTTTCTTATCTTATCCATTTTAGTACAATCAACCACACATCCCATCCACCATCCTCATGCTCTAAATACACGTTTGGTACATATTATCAACACTCAAACAGTAACTAACAAAATTTTAACTTCTTTTTCTAACTCAATAATGTCGGATGCTATCCAATTCTCATTATCAAACATGCCATGCCATAATCTTTCTTTATTCCTACTTCTACACCACACAGAATATTTAATCTATTCACGCTAAACCAATTTATATAAACAAAAAGGTGATAAAAAAATGTACCCTGTTGGAAGATTATCCACATAGCATCTTCAGCTTGCTGCCGCCCTCGGATGCCAACCCGGCGTGCATTTCTACTGCCATGGCGTCTGCCACCTGCTTAAGCTTGATATCAGGGGTCCCACATTTCTCTTCAAACTCTTTCACAATAGTCATGGCCCTTGCCCACTTCCCGGAGCACTTCATCCGCTGCCACACCCACAACTGCCGCGACGCCCATCACCGCGGCACCCACCGCCACCTTCCCCATTCCCTCCTTCATTGACAAATTTCCCTCAAAATTTTAAGCTTTTTGTAAGTGCACACAGTAAATGCTTTTTTTATTATTATTATTATTTTTTTTTTTTGATGCGATCAGAACAGACTAGATGCTGAATGAATCAAAAAGAGAAACTTTTTTATTAGTTTGAAAGAACCAAATTAGGTGAACGAGAAAAAGGGTGGGAATCAAAAGCAAGAGATTTCAGAGTGAAACCCTTGACTGGCTCATAGTTGAGGTAATTTGCTCGTACGTAAAGAGTTGAATTCTCTCTTTTATATGCATAAATATTGGATTTTTCTTCTTTGTTTCTATAATTTCTCAGTCCCCCAAGGAAATAGCTTGTTTTTCTTTTTCATTACAGGTAAGTTTCCTTATTGAGATTACAATTAATTTTTTAATTTTCTAATACATTCCTATTTAACTTGCATTGTTATCAATAGATGTGAATCATTCATATTTAAACAATTATTTACTATAGAGATATATTAGCAAAAATGTAAGAAATATATATATTTTCAAATATATTTGT
>CAIGRB010131732.1:2833-36253 GCA_903798255.1 Fraxinus quadrangulata
TATATATATATATATTATTATTTTAGAAAATGAATTTTGAAATAACAATTTTTTGAAAAAAAAAATGTATGATTGAAAAATAGAAAAAAAAAATTGTGTATAGAATATTTTAGTAGAAATTAATTAAAAATGAGTTTGACAAAAAAAAGTTTTGTTTGAAGATTCTGAAATACTGAGATTGAGTAGTTAATTTTTAAGAGGGAGAGGAGGAGAGAGAAGCGAAAATTGCGACCAAACTCAACAATCTGGTTAAATATAAATTCGTTGTTAAATGCGGGCGAAAATCGTCACTACAATGAATCAGCTATATTTCTCCTTGTAGACTTCGCAGAGACAATCTTCTTCATCCTCGTTCGCTCAATTCAACGAAGCATAACAGAAAGGGGAATATTTATTTTTTGTTTTTGCTATCTCATTCTCATTCAATTACTAAAAAGGTACCATTTCCGCTTTCTGTGTATAGCTTTTTATACGTGTTGAGCACCTGACGAGATCGGAGATAGAGAGTTCTCTTATTAGTGTTTATAATTCACCCGTACAATTATATTGGGCATTGATTTGTAAACTTGTAATCTGATATGAGTAGAAATTTTCGACGTTTTACTGAATTCTCATTTGAATTTAGTTTTATGTAGATTTTATTTTCCATTCAGTTTCATTTTTACTGCTTCTTTATCCACTTGTATGATTGACATTTTTAGCTCTGATTAGTTGAAAAGTTGATTTTGGTTGGGTATTTTGATCCGGTTTAGGTACTAACGAGAATTACAGGAGGGTCTTGCCACATGTTGGAGGGTGTTGGGATTGTTGTAACATAACGATAAAAGTTATAAAATTTCAAAATTAAAAGCCAAAATTTGCAGTTTTGATTTTAATTTCAGATTTAATAAAATATATAAACCTTAATTTTATAATTTAATTCATATTTATATTATTAAATATACATAAATATGGGGGTTGAACTTTTATACTATAGAAGAGGATATTTCATTGTTGGATATAACTTGAAAACATAAGTTGATAAAATACTATCTTTAATTTTCATACTATGTTTATATAATTTTGACAACTCGATAAAGGTCCGTTCTCTATCTCTGTCATATCTATAGGAGAACCGGTTCTTAGCTATAAGAGTTTTATCTTGAAACCGTGTAGTGCTGAAAATAGCCGAACGAAGAGGAGGCCACATAACTTTAGGACTGCGTTCTTGATGCGACTTCTTGGGGCTTACTTTCTGAACTCTAATATATTTCTTTCTATTATTTTATTGTTGAATTATATTTATTATTTGTGTTAGTTATAAAATCCATACACAAATCACTTGTTTTTCTCCAACATTATATGGGGATGAAAAGGTTTTACTTACGACAGTATTCCTATAAATTAAAACCTGCCTTTTTGGCCATCCATTAATGTTCATCCTTTTGCAACATTTGGAATTTGACATTAACTTTCTTCGTTTAGATTTAAAACCAAACGTCCAAATTAAACCTTTTTTTGTGGAATACTGATTGCAGGTCAACGATTTGTCATTGTTGTGATGAGAATATGAGATGCATCGAAATTTGAGTTTCCCTTGTACTTCCCATGGACATAGACAAATATAAACCACAATTTGAAAATTCACATCACTCTCCATTTTTAATATTGCGTATAATTTAATGCTCAATTGTCTCTTCATAGTCGACGTATTGTAAGGTTTGTTTAATTGGCAATAGTCATCATTCCCTTTTCAATAGAAGAATTAATAACGATTGGTCTTGAAGTGTTAGTTACTAAAGTGAAGCTTTTTGGTTTCTTTTATGTTGGTTATGAATTAGATGAATGAGAATAAAGATGGAAGGAAGACCAATAGATTTTCTAAAGCGGCATCAACTGACTCCTATCCACTTGTTTTGAACATAGAAGACTTCAAGGTAATGCCTCCACAATCATAGTGCATGACTATGAAATTAAGTCTTCCTTCTATAGCTAACTATTGCTAGCAATTTGGATCCTGCAGGGAGACTTTTCATTTGATGCCTTGTTCGGAAATTTAGTAAACGAGTTGCTGCCTTCTCATTTAGAAGAAGAAATTGATGCCTCGGAAGGACATGGTGGAAATGATGTAATGCCAAATGGTCATTTACGAACTCCATCTGACACAGGAAAGTCAGCACAAGGGCTATCAAGTCCATTATTTCCTGAAGTAGATGCTCTACTGTCTTTGTTTAAGAATTCGTCTACACAATTGATTGATCTCCGAAAAGAGGTGTTTAATCGGACTTTGCGATGAACTTTTTTGGATATGTATTTTCTATGGTAACACTTCCTAATTTCAATAATGCTTGATCAAAGATTGACGGGAAACTCTACAACGTCAAAAAGGAAGTTGCTGCCCAGGACTCTAGGCACCGGAAGACACTTACTGAGGTTAGTTTGTTCGCACAATGTAGGCATTGTAAAACCCAGTCTTAGATGCTTTTTTGCCTCATGTGAAAATGAAAGAGTAATAGAAAACTACCAACTAAATTACAATTATAGAGTTGAAAACTATATATCATTGGAAGCTAGTTTCCACTAGTACTTGATTTTAATTATTAGCAGATAATGGGCTGTGGAAATTTCTTGATATATCTAAATGTGGGATATAGTTACAAGTGCAACCTCGTAAATATTTATGTTTCGTGTGCTTTATTGGGCAGCTGGAAAAAGGTGTCGATGGCTTGTTTACTAGTTTTGGAAGGTTGGATTCTCGGATATCAAGTGTTGGTCAGACTGCTGCTAAAATAGGAGATCATCTACAGGTAAAATTTGTCTAATGCTTAATTCATCTGATTGTTTTGTTGTTCTTGTTATTGTTATTGTTAGAAGTGAAATTTATTCTTCAAATAATTGTGTTTAGAATTTATGGTGGATGAGATATCGTGTGTCCACTAAGCTAAAACTCAAGGAGGCACTTCTTTCCAATTGAAAAAAAATGCAAAAAAGGACACTATTGAATCCCTCAGATGTGACAGCCCATAGCTATCTGATGGATTTTGCCTTTTCCAAAAGTAGTTTGCTATAACCTTTGAAAAAATTATTTTCCAAAATGGCTGATACTGCAGTTTTGCATGTCATAATACCTTTCTCTCCACTTAGAAGCTTCAAGAGCTTCCTGAAATGATTAGAAAAGACACAGAAGACAACTGAAGGGCAAATGCTAGGTGAGTTTTAGATAAAAGATAATAATAAATGTAATCAGAGATGAGATAGACAATATTAGTGGAAGATTTTGAGAAACCCAACCACGGTCATGAAGAGGGTATATCCTACCCTGTGGATCCAGGACAGCAGATTCTGAAGCTGCATAGTTAGAACCTGGAGATGAGAAATAAGAGGGGAAACATTTACCTCATTATCAATTGTGGAAGAGTGATTTGATGACACGGTAGTATCATCAATGGAAGTGTCAGAATCTGGAGAGGACTTGATAGAATTATCAGAATCTGGTAGGGTTCGACAGCAAAAACTTTGAGAGTATTTTCAGAAGGTGTTGAAGGAGCTGAGAGTTATTCTTCTGGATAACTAAAGCTGAGGCTTAGAGCAGATCTCTATCCCCATAGTAACCTGCCTATGCACCTCACGACGGATAGTGAGTAGGCCTATTTCATACTTAAAGAGGAGAAGTGGCCAGAACATGACTACTAACTTGAAGCTGTTGTTAAGACCTGCCAGAAATACACAAACCCAATCCTCAACAATACGCTCACTCTGCTTTTTAAAAATCACATTCACATGTCATGTCATTGGGTCTCCGATAATCGAGTTCCATAAATCTGGATTTCAGTTCATTTTAGTAACCAGCAATAGGCCTACCACCTTGACGCAATTGGAATGATTTCTTCATCGGATCATAAATCTATGAAGAGTCAGAAACATCTACATAGATCTTTTACGCGTCTTCAGCCTCCCTTTTATCATAGCCCAGATCTCGGCTGGTGTAGGCTTCCGTCTTGTGATATAACCTTTCTTCTTTTGTCCAGCGATATGCATTTCCAAACTCTTAGAGCACACATACTAGTTAGCTCCATTCTTCTTTCTGTTTGAAAAATTGCAAGACAGCCCCCCCATCCTTCCCACCAGCCAAACAGTCTTGCAATTTTCAAAATTGCACTAATGTTTGCAATTTCAAACCCTAATTTAAATAAATAAATAAATTTAAAAAAAAAAAAAAAAACTTGATCTCTGAATCCTTAAAGGTTACCAAATTGAGAATCGATAAATTGGCTGAATTGTATATTATTTGTCCACATCATTGAGATATATATACAAGATACACCAACCCCTAATCCTATTTTAAATAGGAAAACTATGCTGACAATACTGATTGAGACCATCTAACATTTACTCAACCCTCTTAATTACATGGGACCAAAAGTCAATGGACATAGGATTAGCTCCAAAGGAAAACATGTGTATTTCAAAGGCCAAATCCCTATAAAGCTGCCCAATCTTGATACCGATTCCTAAACAAAATCTGGTGAAACGTTAATATACACTACCCCACTAGTTGCCATGTTCATCTTAAGACCCGATGCAGAATAAAAAACTTAAAAATTTCTAAAAGGTTAATGTAACAAATCCTCAGAAGCCTTTAGGAAAATAGTGTGTCGTATGCAAACTGTAAATGTGACACTGAGACTCTCTCATCTCGCTTGTTTTTTTGCTTTGTCTTGTCTTTTCACTATGTTTTTATCGCATGTAATGCTTATAAAAAAACTAATTGCATATAAAGCCATCTAACACTTAATCCCTGACTCTTGTTTGCCAGTTTAAACTCAATATATCTCAAATTGGATGATACACAATCACATATCTTAATTTATTTCACATTTATTTGTCAGAGTGCAGATGCTCAGCGGGAAACTGCGAGTCAAACTATAGACCTCATAAAGGTGAATTTTGATAAATAGGTGTATGAACGTAGTTTTAGACATTTAATCCATTCAGATGATGATTACCTATCTTTTTTGTCAAAACTATTTCATTGGTTCTCATTGCACAGTACTTGATGGAATTCAATAGCAGTCCGGGCGACCTAATGGAACTTTCGGCTTTGTTCTCTGATGACAGTCGCGTCGCCGAGGCTGCTTCCATTGCACAAAAATTGAGTAAGATGGCTGTGCTTTGATAAAAATTGCACAAACGTACAATTTTATTATTGCATATTCATTAAGATCACTTAGCTTCTCTTTCTTTCTTTCCTTGTTTTTTTAAAATAGTTAACCTCGGGAATGTTCAATGTTATCTCCACTGTAAACTTCTTACACAATCCATTACTGCAAGTTTTTTTTTTATTTGTTTTGTAACCTGTTTTTGGCTCCTGAACTAGTGAATGAAGTACATATTTGTTGAAGCCACGGTTTGCCACCTTTATAAGTATTTGTTCTCGTTTTCATCGTGTCTTAAAATGGGTAAGCGAATTGAGTCTACTGCAAGAATTTTTTTATACCATTTATATGCTTCTTGAATTAATGGGTACAGTTGCAGAGCTTAAATGGAAGATTGGACTAACAAATTGTATTTTCTTGTACAATCATATGCCAAACTGCATCTTTGTCTTCCCTTTCTTAAATTATTTGAACCTCTATGACTTTCACCAGATCTTTCAGAACCAAATAATCTAACTTCTTATCCATATTGTTAGCCATAACTCAAAATATATTTAGCTTGAAAGATCCTCTTCAAAGGTGTCATTACTTACTGTTGATACCTAACCTTGTATGTTCTATCTTCCCTATGATCTTTACTGTTAAGATATTCAAATAAATTTCCGCAGTTATTCTGAGAAACGTTATTAAGTCTTTTTCTAGGATTAACATAATAAGAGCCCTATTAAAACGAAATGATTGAGATCTTTCTTTCGAACTATGATCCATTCCATTTTCAGTTATAGACGTGTTTGTTTAAACATTTTTTGTAAGAAAAGTTTCAGAACTTGGTTTTTTCGGTAATTGAAATTGGAAACTCAATGCAATTCATTGGAAAAATTTTAATTTCAGAATTACCCTCACTTTTTTTCCATATGGTTGAAGATGTAAAACATTTCCTAATTTCCTTGGGATCTTCTTGTAATTTTGAACTTTATCCTGGAGTTAAATGGTGTCCAAAATGATTGAAATGTCATATTGGGCTGATGTACGTCAGTACGTGTATGAACATTTTTTTGTCCAAACTTCAATGACTGACATATTCAAACATATTGTCAACCAGTGCCCCAAAAAGATCTATCAGGAGAAACTTGTCAATAGTATCCTGGCTTCTATTTCCTCAGAATATATAACTCGTGGCGTTGCAATACAATTAGTAATGACTTGATCCTTGAAGTTGAAAGTGAAATAATCAATTTGAATTCCAACGATAAAGAAATTTTTGTTGTTGAAAAGTTGTGGGGATAGAGGATTATGAACCTGGATTGTGACCACCTTCTAAGATGAGCTGCAGAGAAAGTTCAGTTCTTTCTTCACTTTTTTAATATCTAAAATCATTTGCTAATAAGCTTGATTTTAGGATCATTTGCCGAGGAAGATGTTGGAAGACAAAGCATGGCTGTCTCATCAGTTGTTGGGAATGCAACTGCTAGCAGAGGATTGGAAGTTGCTGTTGCTAACCTCCAAGAATATTGCAATGGTATGTTTGCTTATTTTTATGCCGTCGATAGTACTAGTAGGAACCTCAAGAGCTGACAAATTTGTGGACTACTCTCAAGGAAGTATAGCAGTCTTCTTGCATAAGGAGCAAACTGAACACTTCTCTTTCCCAAAAGAGAATTGCTCGATCAAATTCATACCATCAAATAGATTCAATTGGGCCAAAACACATCACTGTCAATTTAAACTATAGTCGAGTAACGTTCTTCAGGCCAGAAATTGTCATTGGAATTTCTATTTAAATAGGACTTGCACATTGTTCAAATGTCTGTGGAGTTGTATAGTCTCCTCTCTTATAGTTAATATCATGTCATGTATAGTATTCTATGCATAAGAAGTACGAATCATATAGTTTGGGCAGATTCTCTACTTGTCAAAACGAAAACGAGGAAAAAGAAATGTATGAATGTCCTCATTGAACATATTGTAAGAAAAATAAATTAATAATATCCATCACAAAATATTTGGTTTGTGAGACTGTGCAATAACAAGCAAAAAGTATTGTTCAGATATCCCGTCATCCTAATGTTTAATTCTGCACTTTTAAGTTAACCTGATTTTGTCTGATTCATTTTCCTCGAGTTTAATCAAATTAGATGATGATATCATTTGATTATGGATAAAAAAATTCCTATCTTTCTGGGGCATGGTTGTTGGATGAGTAAAATGCAAGGAATCCCGGCTCCCACTTTTTCTAAGTTAAGTCGTGTTATATATCAAATATAAATTACGTAGGACCACGTATGTAAAAGCTTATGTTATAATATATCCAACAAATTTAGCATAAAACATCAGTTTCCAGCAGAGTCAATACCTAATTGACAAAACCAACTTATCAAACCACTAAAATTGACATGATATTGATAACTGTGCAATTTGGGCGAATTCGTAGCTTTTGCAGCATCTCAGATCTCATTTGTTTGTCACCTCAAAGGAAGAAACATATATGTATCGTATTCTTATATATAATTTGATTATCAAATTTCTAGATTTCAACATGGGAGAAAGAGATGATTGGATGGATGTAGAGCCTTACTAATTTAATCAGGTTATTGTATGTTTGAAGGATCGCCATACTTGAATCCTGCTTTCCAAGATAATGAATAATATCTCATGCACACAAATAAAAAGTTCAACTTCATGTGGAAGGAAAGAATCTTGAAATAAGATACATCACTTTCTCCTTTCTTTTCTGCTTTAGGCTTAAAGACACAGAGTGCTCGTTTTATATAATATGCATTATTCAAGCCAATTGCTGCACGTTGTACATGGTGCTCTTTTAATAATATGTTGTCAGGATTTCAGACACTTCCCTCGTATGTTTTTCCATTTTTCTTGTATCTTTATTGGCTTTGGAAATGTGAATATCCTTTTTCCTGTTTTTCTCTAGAATGCAAAATGAATTATTGATGCAGTTTTCCATTAAAAAATCTTAAAAGTCATGCATTATACCCAGCATAAATGACTCCAAAATGAAATTTTTGGATAATATGCAGTTGGAAAGGGAAATCCTTTCAAGATGTGCTCCTGCTTACCAATGGCCTTTGTTTTGCATTTTTTCAACGATTTTGAACTGTAAAATAATTTTTTTTTCTTTTTTTTTTTATTGATGATAAAATGACATTAGAATAAGGTTTAGTTTGTCACTTTTTTGTATAAATGATAGATTACTCATTTTTCAATGCCTTTCTAGAACTGGAGAATAGATTGTTGGACAGATTTGATGCAGCATCGCAAAGAAGGGAATTATCTATTGTAAATTATATATTAATCATTTTCAATGCCTTTGTAGAACTGGAGAATAGATTGTTGGCCATATTTGAAGCAGCATCGCAAAGAAGGGAAAAATCTACAATGGCAGAGTGTGCAAAAATTTTGTCGCAGGTAAACTATTCGATATTAGCTGTTGCGAAATAAGGCTTATTATTTCTTTACTGCAAAAATGTTATGTTAGTTTTATGTAGGGAACTAAAAATATGCTATATTTGAAGGAAAAAGAAAGTAGCCTTCATCAGATTCTTAGTGTCGGTGCATCAGTATTTGTAATTAAGGTGTTAGGATAACTTGGTTCTTTCTCTCATTTTCTTTTTGTTGAGGTGAGGTTTGGAGAAGGTATTTATGATCTCTAGAAGTTATTCTTTTGTATGTATGATTCCTCATTTCCTTGAATGGATTCTTGCCTATTTGATTGCCATGGAATGTTGCACTCGAAAGTCCTATTTCACCTATCTCAAATTGCTTTCTGTACTTCGTTAGTTCTTTCAGTATGATTAAGTTTCATGCCATGTTCCTCGACAGATTGCTTAAATTATTTGCTCTTATTATTGGCTTCTTGTGATAAATCATAATGAAATATTAGATCTCTGAGTAAAATTTCCCTGCCTCCTCTCACGTTTTTGTTTTGCAACTCAGTTTAACAGGGGTACCAGTGCTATGCAACACTATGTGGGATTACGTCCAATGTTTGATTTGGAGGTTATGAATGCTGACACTAGATTGGTTCTTGGTGACCATGGTTCCCATCCTAGTCCTAGCAATGTAGCGAGTGGTCTCTCTTCATTATACAAAGAAATTATAGGTTTGGATGAACCCATTTATCTAGACAACTTATATCAAATCAAAGTTGGCAGGAACATTATCATTTGAATTTTAACAACTTGCTTGCAGAAACTGTGAGGAAAGAGGCAGCCACAATAATGGCCGTGTTTCCTTCTCCAGATGATGTCATGTCAATATTGGTCCAGGTATTCCTGTATTCACCATTTATTGTTGCATTTGAGGGAGGGCAAGTCCTGAAGTTCCATACTTATTATTCTGGGTAAAATTGGTTTGTAGTATTAAAATTTGTTGGTTTTCTATTTTTGCCTACAGAGAGTGCTGGAAGACAGAGTTCCCAAACTTCTTGAGAAGTTGTTGATGAAACCCCCTCTCGTTAATCCACCTTCCATGGAAGAAGGTGGACTTATTTTAGTGAGTGAATTTGATTAGGCTACGTATTGTATAGTAGTGTGAAATCTACGTTGATAGGTATGTTAACCTCTCTTTTCCTTGTTTGCCTGAGATGTCAGTATCTTAGAATGCTAGCAGTGGCTTATGAGAAGACACAAGAGCTTGCTAGAGATTTACGTGGTGTAGGGTGTGGTGACTTAGATGTTGAAGGTAAAAATGTTGAACTTTTGAATTGCTATCTGATACCTTGTTCAACTTATGTAATCTGATTAAAACAGGGGGCAGTTTTGCTGCTTTGATCTGTTGGTTCTCCTCAATCAGAAGAGTGCATTTTATCTGCATATTCTTGTGTAACTAAGATTGATGGCATTAACTTGCTGATACTGCAAAGATATGGTGTCCTGGTTGACTTAAGAATAGGCTAAATTGATAGTTGAATTTATGGACTTAATTTGTAGTAGATTTTAGTGTTGCCAATACCAGCTTGGCTTTTTCTCCCTTTACTTTTTGTTAAACCTTCCATTGAGCAGATGAGTTTTAGACTTGATCTTGAGTGGGATTATAGCTGCTAATTGTCAAATGATGTGTGGGAAAGCTTTTGTTTTTGAATGTCAATAAATCCACAAATTTTGAGGATAAAGATATATAATCAGACAGTTCTGTAATTACCATGTTGCAAGGTGGGGCACAAATTGTGGTGGTTATTTGTAAAAGCTGAGGAAGGGCTAGTGCGTCTAGTGGACCATATTGCAAAAGCTGAAGAAGCTTCTAACTTGATTGGATTGGGAGGATGAAGACTTGTACTTCTAGTAACAAAGATAGGTGACTGTTCTGAGCCCCTGGTTTGAATTTACAATTGGGGTACTCGAGATCTGGTTATTCGTGCTACTCAGTTTTATGGTATGAAGATCGAGTTAGAACTAGAAAGAGCGTAACTAGAGGAAAAACTTGGAAGAAATTTTAGCAAGTAGTTTAGGTTCATCTGAAAGATATTAATGGATACTTATCTTTGCACAGTTTGAATAGTCTGTCTACTGCTGCTTCTAACTTGAAAGCTTTGTATTAAAATTTCATGTCTTCTGTAAAAGCTTGAATGGTATGTTTACTCGAAAGTTGAAGATTTTAGTTTGACTCTCTTGTCAACAAGGAAACTTGTAAAGCCCTTGCAGGCTTGGCTGACACTGCAAAATAGTAAACTTAATAAATCTCTGACGAAGTTCCTATTAACTTGGAATCTAAGGGTAAAAGGATGGAAATGAAGCAAAGAGGAAGCTCGTGAAATTGTTTCCACTAGAATATGAAGAGGTGGAACAGAAAGAATGGATGGATGGGATTCACATTCTTTCTTTTTTACATGTTTGTAGCTCAAGTAATGTGTTATGTTTAATTTTTACTTTCTAATCCATCATTCCAGATTGCCACAATTTTAGTAAACTAAAATTATTTGGTTTTAAAATTTTAGTTTTATCCTTTCTTTCCTCTTAAATAAATTGTATTAGTTTGCTTAATGGTGCAAATATGACTTGGTTAATTTACATCCTCTTCTGGTAACATGGATACTATCCTATTCTTTGTTGAATATTTCAAGTTTTCCTTAACCATGTCTGTTTTTTGTTTTGATACTGTATAGGTAAGTAGCAAAATCTATTATTTAATTCCCTATCTTAAAACAGCTGTTATATCTATTTGTACAGGCCTAACAGAGTCTCTCTTTCTTCCCCATAAAGATATATATATCGAGTATGAGCAGGCATCTCTTAGGCAGCTATATAAAGCAAAGGTTAGCACGATACTCACTGTTCCTCCCTCCATCTGTAACTTAAATCTTTAATCTGTCCCTCCCAAGATAGAGCTCAACTCTACACCTGTCTTTCATAGATACTCTTTTTATAATAACACATTGCTGCTATGATGCAGATGGAGGAACTGCGTGCGGAAACTCAGCATTCAAATGAGTCAACAGGAACAATCGGGCGCTCAAAAGGTGCTTCCTTAGCATCATCCCACCAGCAGATATCTGTCACTGTAGTGACCGAGTTTGTACGCTGGAATGAAGAAGCAATATCTAGATGCACTTTGTTCTCATCACAGGTACAATATTTTCTGTGTTTCATGTTAATTTCATGTTTGGGGGCAGAGGTTCATACTTTGCATCGCGACTTTACCATGGTGGATGTTGCCTCAGATTCAATGAAGTAATCCAATTTGGATTGGAAGCTCTTCAAAGTGTTTTTTAAGCCAACATGATAAAATTCTGTCGAAATTTTCAGATTCTATATAAATCAACTTTATCAAACTAGATTTGGGTGGCTCTGAATGATGGGAGACGGGTATTAGCTAGTGCTTTTGACTGGAATGATGCTTGAGTTTGGCGCTTAACCTCACATTATGAAGTGATGAAGATGGTGGTTGACTTGCAAGGAAGCACTCAACTTGATGTATGTGGTGGTGGGTTGGAGAGGGAGTCAAGTCTTCTTCCTGTTTATTGGTACATTGCATGATCCTATAACATGAAAAATTGGGCAATAAAAATAGGGCTTTCGTGTCTTTTGCCACGTGGAGAAGCTTGGTCAAAGAAAAACTGGGTGTGAAGCTTTTTACTTGTCTCTTCCAATATCTCTTCCCAGATTCTTGCAATCCAAAATTTTCCTCCAGGATCCATCCTAGCCGTACCTCCTCAATTTCGTGGGGTTTGTCTCACACCTTTGTTGCAATTTTTGTGGCTATAACTCATTCATTTCCAGTCTTCCAAATTTATGTCCCCTTCTGTTAGCTGCATCTTGAACATGGGTTTGCTACTTGCTTATGATAGCACTGTAGCTTATCATGATTTCGCTATTGTTATTCCACAAGTTGACCTTCCATTTCAAAGAATACCATGAGCCACCCTAAAATACGAAGACTATCAAGATCGGCAACATAGAGAAAAGCATATTTCAGCTTAGTAATTTACATCAGATATTCTCTTGAATTTTTTAGTTAAATGCAATTCTGCTATATTGTCATTCCGAGTGAAAATTACCCATGAAAAATGAGAAGGCTTGCTGATGTGCTTTTCATTTTTCTAATGGTTATCTATACATACCAAAAATGTCATAATTCTTTTACAAAGTTCAGTTTATGTTGAAAAATTATTTAGAAGCTTTGCATGATTCTTCAGTTTGAGTTTTTTAGATCTTCAAAGGCTTTTTACTCATTATCTTGTCATCGTGCAGCCTGCTACCCTTGCAGCTAATGTAAGAGCTGTTTTTACGGGCCTTCTAGACCAGGTAAGTTAGTCTGTGTCCTATTCACATTTTGGATGCTTCTTTTCTGCTGGGTATCCACATCACCTACTTTGTGCATCCGCCATCCTGTCTCCTCAGGTCAGCCTATACATAACAGAAGGGCTAGAAAGAGCTAGAGACAGCTTGACTGAGGCTGCAGCTCTTAGGGAACGGTTTGTGCTGGGAACGAGCATGAGTCGAAGAGTTGCTGCTGCAGCTGCTTCAGCTGTAATTACTTTATTACTTTCCTCTTTTTGTACATATTTAGTAGGTTTTAGATCATGATTAGAAAATGAAGCAAGATAAGCTTCTTTCTTTAAACATAAAGTGGCCAAATCATGAGAGCTTAATGCTCGTGTGCAGGCAGAAGCTGCTGCCGCTGCTGGTGAAAGCAGCTTCAGATCTTTCATGGTTGCTGTACAGCGTTGTGGAAGTAGCGTCGCCATTGTCCAGCAAGTTCGTGCTTACTATTGTTTGTATCACTTGATGATATGTTTCAACACCTGTGACAAGTCTATGCGTAACTTCCATTGAAATTAGAAGTCTTTTATTGCAGTACTTTGCAAACTCTATTTCTCGGCTTTTGCTACCTCTGGATGGTGCTCATGCTGCTGCCTGTGAAGAAATGGCATCAGCCATGTCCAGTGCAGAAGGCGTTGCTTACAAAGGGCTTCAACAATGCATTGAAACTGTTATGGCTGAGGTTTGTGATTAGAAAAAAAAAAAAAAATTATCATAATTTTTATGTTCTAGTCCTTTAGTTATCTCATTTGCATTTGCTTCCATGTTGATTGAAGTGCTTAATTCTTGAAAATCTTATTAGGTGGAGCGATTGCTATCAGCCGAACAAAAAGCAGCAGATTATCGGTCACCTGATGATGGTATTGCTCCTGATCATCGGCCAACAAATGCCTGCACAAGGTAGTTGGAAACTTTTGCCAGACTCCATGCATAGTGGGAACACTAAGGCATGGCAGTTATTGCTTAGAGTTTATTACATGCACCTGTAAATTTTTCAAACAAAATTTATGGTCACATATCGACTGTCAACTAGTCATTTCGATTTCGTAGGTCTCAGTTCAATGAAAATTAGTTAAGACTCAACAACTAATACAGCTGTGTGCATTTGATTGTAGATTTTGTGAGTGCCCGTTAACCTTCTGTCACTACATTCACCTATGAATCAAATTTCAATCACAAAAAATTATATTTTATCTCCTGAATTGCGACATGTCAATACTAAAACAAAAATATTAAAATTTAACTCCCACAAACAAAAGCTTTAGTTTTGCATGTTTTTCTGTGTCGGGACGAGCAAGAATTATTGAACCTAAAATATACACTCAATTCTTGTCACTCTTAATTTCCAAGCCTATGATTCTTGTGGAGAACAGTATATACATGCTGGGGAAGTAAGAGTCCATATTCACCATATTCAATTATAACACAATAATTCAGTTATTATTTATTATCTCAGTACTCAATTTTAAGTATGAATTTACGTTCTTCTATAATGTGCCAAGTGTCAGCCATAGTAAGCAACAAGGCTAATGAATGTCGTGTATGTTTTATATGATCTCAAATTTCACTCATTTCTTTCTCTGGTCAGAGTTGTGGCCTATCTTTCCCGTGTGCTTGAGGCTGCTTTCACAGCTCTGGAAGGTCTTAACAAACAAGCCTTCCTGACTGAATTGGTACATCGATTTACTTTTCTGCAACTTATAAGTTTGATTTGATTATATGGATTTTGCTGCATACATTTATCCGGTCTGGGAACATTTCACATGGGTAAATGTTTGTTGCATTGTTTATTAACACATCTAATTTAGTTTCAGGGTACATGCTGCTACTTATTCACTATCACATCTGGCATGCTTGTTGACTTTATGCTTGGTTTTGGTGGCATTTGTTTAAATAACCATATCTAGTATATGCCTATTAGTGGAGGAAAATCTGCACGATTTCTATTATGTAATTTATTTACAAATGCATGCACACACACAGCAATTTGCAAGTGTTAATGCATACCCTTATCCCTTACACATGACCAAAATGATGAATTTGGCAAATTGATGTCTCATTGTTGAGATATTTGTCCATTCCTTTCTGAAAAAGAGTAGTGACTGCATGGGAATGTGTATGCAGTTTTATGCTGGTTACTTTTATTTCTTTCATTTTCTCATTTTGTGTACCGTGTTTGTCTTATTAGTCAAATAGACTTTTGAATCACTTTTGGTATTGATTTGCATGTTTTTTATCATCGCACTTGAAGAAGAAGAAATTATATATAAGACTACCAATCACTGCATTCATATTTTTAGAAACTAAGAATGTTTGTAATTTAACTCTTCAGTAAACTAGTTTGACCAAATAAGTCTCATGTGGACATAGTAGACAGAGTATGATATATTACACTTGCATTTACTTTTTGAAGTAGTATCCATTGAGTATAATCACGCAGGGAAATCGCTTGCACAAGGGACTGCTTAATCATTGGCAAAAGTTCACTTTTAACCCAAGGTAATTTTCCTTGCTAGGTGTTGCAATTGCCAGTGTAATTTTGGTATTCTCGTGAGTAGAATTGATAAACTTAGATGACTGATGGTATGTCCATTGTGATGTCTTGACATGGATGTAACTGCATCTGTTATCACAATATATATGTGCCATCGCTGTTTACAATGGTTCAATACTATTACACACCCACAAATCTCTAATGCTAACCTTGAAAGTTTATATGATTATGCCAAAAGATGTAACCATGTTTGCATCATCCGACTTCTTCAGTGGAGGACTACGGCTGAAACGTGATATAACAGAATACGGGGAATTTGTTCGTGGGTTCAATGCTCCTTCAGTTGATGAGAAATTCGAGTTGCTCGGCATGTAAGTTGTGGTATTTTGAAGATGTGTAGCCTTCCATCTCCCCTACCCCCACAAAAATTCTCGCAATAGAATTAGGAAAGACATTTTCTTTTTATTTACTGACATAACCTTCGTCTCCAGCATGGCCAATGTCTTCATTGTGGCCCCTGAAAGCCTATCGACTCTTTTTGAGGGAACTCCAAGTATTCGGAAAGATGCACAAACGTATGTATTTATTGATCTTTTATGCACTTAGGTTAGATTAAACTTGCCGCACATTTTATATAACGAAGTATAAGCTATCTTTGTTGTACATGTTATAACTACAAAATGTCTTCAGATTCTTTGTTGTACATGTTATAACTGAAAAGTGTCTTTAGGTTCTTACTACAAAAATTAATTTTATGCATGTATCTTCGGTACCCTATGAAATTTGAGAACTGTTCAATTTGTTCCGAACTTTTCTTGATAAATGTACCTGAGGCATTCTCTTGTAAAGTCACTGTAACAGCTTTGTGATTTGGAGTATGTTTGGCTAAGCTTAAAAAGTTCACTTACAATTATTTAGTCTTAAAATAATTGAGTTTTGATTAATCAAAATTAAAATGAGGTAAGCTATTTATAATCACAGTAATGCAAGTTACTTCCAAAATAAGCTAATGCAAGTTACTTCCAAAATAAGCATCTTTTTTTACTCAGATATAAATGAACATGGTTGAAAACAAGAAGTAAAATTTTCTTGTTTATGAGCCTAGTCAAATATGCTTATTAATCACACTTCAAAATATAGTTCTTTCTATTAGTGGCTTTGTGCCTTAGTTGCTACTGTAATTCGTTTATGATATTGATATTTGAATCCACTGCAAACTCAGTTTTATTCAGCTCAGAGAGGACTACAAGAGTGCAAAGCTGGCAGCTCGACTCAGCTCCTTGTGGGCTGGCTCTAGTTAAAGCACAAATTGCATGCTGAAGAAGATAGAATTCAAGAATTCAGTAGTTGATCATGACAAGGTGTTCGACTGCCATGCTTGTTACACAATACCTTGTCAGGAACAGTAAAGCAGCTACTTGAATTGCAAGTTGAGCAAACCCTTCCTCGGAAATCTAAGAGCTCGTCGCTTTCTCTGTATTCCTCTCTAGATCGTATTTTCTTATATTTAAGAACTTCCTTGCTATTCTAAGAGTTGGTCCATGAGAATTTCGGTAAAGGACATGCTTATCCGCTGTCTGCTTTTGTATTTCTTGCAATATGATTTGTTCATGTCCAGGATTGCATCTGTATGAATTGATTATGAATAATACATTCTGGATGGTATATTTTTGCAAACTTGTGCTAGATTTTTTAGTCGACCATCCCAAACTTGGACGAAAGCTTCTATGTTGAGCCTATGGTAATATATTATCTTTAACATGTGCTGATAAATTCATTCTGTTTATGTAGATTTGTCATTTCCCCAACTAATCTATAGAGGTTTTTCTGTTTTCTAGAATCCACTTATTGAGGCATTGTGTGTTAGTAATAGCCCCAATGAAGCGTAGTATAAGCCATTCTGGTCCCCTGGAAAATGTTCATGTGACAGCAGAGGGAGAGCAAGGTACTCACCTGAGATGCAAAGCCTGGTAGATTAGTTGGCTTTGCCGGCAGGATTCACCTATCAATCAACCCTTGACTACCGTGATTGGAAATTAGCTTTCAGCGAAAACTTTGCCTGCCATTATGATGAGAGAGGGCTCTGGCATTACTGTTAAGACAGTCGCTTAATATAAGGTCCACAATTATTAACATTTATGTATTTTTGTCTTTGTTTTTTCTATAAAAAATTATGTCGTATTAAATATATTATAAAATAATTAAAGATTATGAACGATTTTTAGTTAGTAATCTTAAAAACACATAGTTTCATAATTTAATTTACCAAATAAAATTCATCTACAAATAAATTAATAAAATAAAAAAATTACAGAGCGGACAATTTCGTCGTAGTGACACGAATCAAGCTCTACAACTAATAAATTTAGAATACTCACAATATCGAAGTTTATGAAACACAAATTAGGCCTAAGAAATGAATATGTTTAGGAATAGGGTTTATAAAAGGAGGCAGGCTAGCGACAATGTCTCAATTAACATGCGGAAAAAAATATTTGAATTCGAGCATTTCTTGAACACCAAAAACTGATTTATTGATCTCTAAAAGCAACAGCGTAAGAACAAATTGCAAGATAGATATTCACCTATAATAATCAGTCTACTACACAACATTGTAGAAAGATAGTTCGACTCCGTGTGCTTCTCACCACCAGACCGCTGCTCTTAAGTTGAAGAGTACGTTGAAACTGTTGTGACAAACCATTGAGCAGGGCATATCGACTACTCCCTTCAAATTGGCCATAAGAACATTGTCTATTGTTCACTTTGCATGTCAAATGGAATCTGAACTCGGTTTATATGAATCAGAGTCTGCTGGTGAATCTAGCACATTTCTGCATCTCTATGAGGTGCATAAGAACGAGGGATTTTTCTTGCATGGTACAAGCCTTCTACGCCGTTGAAGCAGAAACCTCATAACCTTGGACAAAGGCTCGTAATTTTTCTGTTTTACCGACTGCAGAAAGCCATTCAGTAAGGATTTCCATTGTAATATAGTCAGGATTACAAGCATGTTCAGTCATTTGATCCATCATTTTCAATGCTTTATCCAACCAATTCCTCTGCCGGAGGCCTTTGAACATGGCATTATACGTTGTGGTATTTGGCCTAACCCCCCTTTCCTTCATGTCATCCATTAAAGAAAGAGCAGCTTCTTCTCTATCATTTTTGCACAGAGAGTCAATTAGCATGTTGTATATAACAGTGTTTGGTGGCACCTTTGAAGAAGAACTCATGTCTCCGAATATTTTCATAGCATCATCAATTTGACCAACCACGCAATAAGCATGAATCAATGCTCCATAAGTAACGACGTTAGGCACTAAACCATCACTGATCATCTTCTTCATAGCTCTATGGGCATGCAAGAAATCTCCCTTTGAGCAGAAATATGAAATCACAGTGTTGTACGTAACACGGTCTGGCTTCACCCCGGCATGCTCCATATCTTTAAGCGTCTCAGAAACTTTATCCATTTTATTCTTCCTGCAAAATCCACTAATTAGAATATTGTAACTGAGAACATCCAAGTAGAACCCAGCTGCTTTCATCTTCGACACAATGATGCTAGCATCATCCATTCTTCCAGCCTGGCTAAGGCCCGATATCAAGCTGTTGTACAAAAGTGCATCTGGGGAGAGACCACTTTCTAACATTTCTTCAAACAACTTCATGGCCTTTTCGATATTGTTTGCACTGCAAAAAGAAGTAATCAAGATAGTGTAAGTAATCACATTTGCTTTCAAACCCTTCTCTTGCATTTCACTGAAAAGCTCCACAGCACTACTAACTCTCCCGTGCTTACACATCCCATCAAGCAATGTATTAAGTGTAACCACATTTAATTCCACTCCATCCTTGTTCATCAGCTCAAATAGCTCGTGACCCCTCTCAATCTCACCTGATTTACAAAACCCATCAATCAAACAATTATAAGTAATCGTGTTTGGCTTGCACTTACTCTCCAACTTCATCCTCTCCATTAACTTCAAACCCTCCTCCTGCCTCCCAACTTTACATAAACCATCAATCAATGTATTATAAAGCACAACATCAGCTTCAATTCTAAAATCTCCATCTTTCATCTTCTCAAATGCTTCCAAAGCCTGATCGACCCTGTAAAACTTACATAAATGATTAATCAAAATCCCAAATGTTACGACATTTGGTGGAATTCCCTTTTCCTTCATTTCCTCCATAAGCAAATTCATTTTCACAAAATCACGTTCTTTCCCCAACCCTGTCAAAAGGGCATTACAAGAAGCTGTCTCCACATCTCCACCTAAACTCATTATCTCATGCACGAGGTCCCATGCCTTACCACATTGTCCGGTCCTACAAAACTTCGTAATTATTTGTGTGAGCCAATAACTATTTACAAAAACCCCACGTTCACTAAAATTCAAAATGAGCTTATAAATTTCCTCTAAGTTCACTTCCCTTCCACCCCATCCCCTCTTTAATATTGCGATAAAAACAATATCAATGGTATTATTATTAGGTGGGTACCCCGTATCCTCCTTCAGCATTTCGTCAAGCAGCTTCAATGCATCATCAATCCGCCCCGATTTCAGTAATGCGTCGATAAGTAAATTCACCACATGGGTGTTTCTCAAATCGATATCAAGTGCATCATTAACTTGGACGAATTCATTAACCATTCTGGCCTGACCAAAGCGTTTGATGAGGAGGGTGGCGGCGTTGATTGTAAGCGGGATTTTTTCATCTTTCGATAGAACAAAAAGCTCGTAAAGCTTGCTCGCCGAATCGGAATGCTCGCGCAGCGCGTGCTCAAAAATGGCTTGGAATATGAAGGAGAGGGAGGAGGTGGAGTCGGGTTGTGGAACGGTGGATTTTAAATGGTGAAACAATTTAAGCGCAATTTGGGAATTGGGCAACTGGCGGGCGAGTTTGAGGTTGGACAGAGGAGTGAGAGAGGATAGGAGGGTGGGGAGTTCGGGGTTGTTTGGCCAGTCGTTGGGGTCAGTGTTCTGTAGGAGGGAGAGTATTTGAGGGATGGTAGAGGAGGTGGTTGATGATGGTGGTGATGGTGGTGTAGAGGGGTGAGGCTCGGCGCAGAAGCGGCGTAGAACGGTGGTGCAAATGTGGGGTTTAGCTAGGTGGTGGCGGAGGAGGAGGAGGAGTCCCATGGTTGGAGGTGGATGGCGGCGGTTTGTTCGTTAAAACTTTCTTATATATCAATTTTCTTTCTTTGCCACAATAATCTGTCAATAAAACTATTAGTCCCTTACGTTAAAATATTGTTTCATTTTGGTTATCAAACTTTCATTTATTACAAATTAGTCTTTCAAGTTTATTTTTTGTTTAGTTTATAAACTAACTGAGCCAAGTAACATTGATGTACATACATAACAGGAATGATAGAGTTTTCTTAATGCACCATTTTAATTCATCCTTGAAATCGACCGTCAATCCGATTTACCTCATCAATTTGTCAACGAGACACGGGGAATGATAGAGTTTTCTTAATGCACCATTTTGATTCATTCTTGAAACCGACCGTCAATCCAATTTACCTCATCAACTTGTTGACGAAGCATCAAAATGGTTAAATGGAAATCGCTAGACATTAGATGATGGATAAAGTTGGACACGAATAGTGACGTGTTTCTCGACTCCTTGGTTTAGGATTATGAACAATACATTGTGGATGGCATAGTTGACCATGCCAAACTTGGACAAAGTGCTGATAGATTTGTCATTTCCCCCAACTAATCTATAGAGGTTTTTCTGTTTCCTAGAATCCACTTATTGGAAGCATGGAAATGTTCACCTGAGGTGCAAAGTCTGTGGATAGTTTATAAACTAACAGGAGTGATGAGTTGGCTTAATGCACCAATTTTGATTCATCCTTGAATTGACAACGGATCCGATTTAACTGATCAGTTTGTCGATGGCGCATTAAAAATGGTTATACGAAAATTGCTAGACATTGGATAGATGGATGAAGCTGGACACGGATGGCTCCACAAAAGAAGAACTATCTCCAAATTGTTCAAAAATAGTGAAGTTGAATTTCTCGACTTCACTTGTATTTCTCAATGGGGGTAAGAAAGTGATATAATTCGGATGTGGAGCGTCATTGAATCTCTCAATCAGTAGTTGGAGAAGAGAGTCTAAGGGTAACTCGAGATGGAGTGAAACAAAAGGCTGGATGGAATGAAGGGTATGACGGATTGCAAGATTTTCCATCCACATTCTGAAAAGTTCTATTGTAACATTAAATATTCAGCAATTCCCTTGTATAGGGGAATTGTTTGCTGTGGCAGCATCTGATTGGTCTTTTTTTTCTTTTTCATTTTCCAATAAAAAACCACCAAGTGTTACCTCTAAGAATTCTGGTATTACTTTTTTTGTACACATAGCAGAACTCTTAAATATTGAACTATTAGTCATTCATCGGGACTACATTGAGATATGAAAGCGAATACGACAACCTTATTTAAACGTCATTCCAATCAATATCGATGTCCTTCATAACCCCCAAATGAATAATTTCTCATTTCACTTTGTGCTTTTTATTCCCAAATCAAGATCCTGTTAATTTTTCATATTTATTCAACGACATGAAAAGCACTTGCCAATTGCCATGAAATTATGCAACTTCCGAAGACAGAACTTGAACAGAAACATACAAAATCCAGACTGTTACATACCATTTGACAAATCACAAACAAACAAAAGTACTTTTTGGATTTTCCAGAAATTAAAACATGAAATTGTCCTTTCTATGCAAAAATTGGAAGTCTGTTCACATTTAAGTCCGTGTTTGAGTCATATTATTTTTTTAATAAAAAATTATATTATTAGACTCAAAATATACACCAAACGAGAGCTAAATATGTTACGTTACAATACGAGACAAATTTTGTATCATATTTATCTGTCGAGTAATTATCGTCACGATGATCATAATAAAAAAAAATTAGGATGGATAGATATCGAATTTTAAACATTCTATTTTTTTTAGTTTTAGTGTATTTTAAATATTTTATATTTAGATAATAATAATAATAAAAAGCAATAATCACCATCTTCAGCATTGTTGCTCTGTTTTCAAACCCCAGTATTAAATGCAGCAGCTAAGCACCCCAACTCCACCCACCCCCTAATCAAATGGACCTTCTCACTGCTGCCGTCTCCTCTTCCAATGTCCATCACCACATCCTCCTCCCTGTCCGCTGCCGCCCCCCCACCACTATTAACCACCGACGCCACTTCTAAAAGCCCACTATACCAGAACCTCGGTTCCATCGGCCTAGGCTACGCCATCGCCATTGCTTTCGGCTTTCTTGTCCTTCTCTCGAGCATCCTACTCGTCTCCTACATGTGCCTCCGCTCCGCCGCTTCTCGCCGCCGTCGGGCCATCAACCACAACCAACCCTCCTCCCCTGACAACGGCATCTACGTCCCTCGCATAGTCTTCGTGGCAGAAGACGACAACTCCGAAAACGACGTCGTTGTCGGCCTGGATCAAGCCGTCATTAATTCGTATCCGAAAGTCGTATTCTCCAAGAAAAATGGCGGAAGTGACTTTATATGTGCGATATGTTTGTGTGAATACAAGGATTCGGAGATGTTAAGGATGTTGCCCGACTGTAAGCACTATTTTCACGTTATGTGCGTGGACGCGTGGCTCAAGCTCAACGCTTCCTGTCCTGTTTGCCGGAACTCGCCGCTTCCGACGCCTATGTCGACTCCTCTGTCGGAGGTGGTGCCGCTTTCACAGTACTCCGATGGCCGGCGGCGGTCGTAATGTGTGGGTGAATTGGGAAATTGGGAAATCTTTAGGGGGTTAAGGGTTCATTTTGGGTGGGCTGGAAATGTAAAAAATTGGATTTTCTTTTTGTTCTTCGATTTGTGATTTGGTTTATTATTATGAAAATGGAGATTTTGGAGATAACGATGGAATTCCCACAGATTCAGGATCTGCTCGACATTTTCTTTGTTAACGCTTCTTCTTGTTTAATAAATTGATTTTCACTAGTAATTGCCAACTGAGTTCGCAATCGTGTAAGTTTTTGTTTCTTCGTAGTTGACCTTTAACGGCAATTATTCATCCGTTTAACAAGACTTTTGCTTTTACTATTTGTAGAAAAGATTTTGAAGGAAGTTACTTTAGAACATGTTTGGAAGCCATTAATTCCACATTTTAATAAAAAATATAAACGTTGCAACAGTAAGATGAACAGTGATTTAGCCGCAATATTTGAAAAATAAATGACAGCAGTCTTTCTTCAGTGTGAAATGTCAAAATTGTCCAATTTATAAAAATTGAATGCCACATGTTAGGGCATTATGATCTTTTCACCAAAATTTTTAATTGACGATAGATAACACAGTCAAACATGACTGCCAAAGTGGGGGTCTGCTCACTGTATAACGGTCGAATTATTAATTTTTATTTTCGAAGAATGACGTCCAAACGGGGGTTTAATTTTTGTTTGAAAACTAACTTTTAAAATAACTTATTTCAAAAACGCTTTTAAAAAAAGTCATATTAGATGAACTTACTTTAAAGACTATTCTAACTAAAAAAGTCAATATACTAATCAAACAAAATGAAAAGTAGCTTTTAGATCTCAAAAGTTACTTTTAACTTCATAAGATACATGCCAAATGAATATATTTAGCAAAGCTTCTATTTTTGCTTTTGCTCATGTTCTTGGTAAAAGAGTTTTTTTGAGAAAATTGACCTAAATCGTATTCATATATATTTTTGTTCCTTTCTCATGTTTGATTCTCATTCTTCCCAAAATACATTTTTTTCTCTCCTTTCAATCACGTTCTTCATTAAAATAATATTACACGCAAATCAAAAACGTTTCATTCTATTTTAACCACACATTCTTCATCAATATATTATTTAAAAATACATTCTTAAAAAATAATGGAATTCAAACACCCCCTAAATTTCAACTTCAACAACAGCATGTTTGGTAGGATTTATGTTTTTGTTTCTACTTCTTCTAAAAGAGTTTTTAAAGGTTAGATAGATCACTTTCAATATTTTATTTAAATATTCAAAAGCAATTCCTTAATTTTTAAGTGTGTTCAACTTTTCAAAAATCGTACCAAACATGCACTTGGCCGTATCCATTCTTGAAGCTTTCGACCCCATGCAAGCTATAATGAAAATATAACGCATCTATTCTTCATTTTTCCTCTAAATATCCCGAAAGCACTCTAAAGGTCAGAAAAAATAAAGAGAACAAATATTTTTATCTTCTAACCTCGTGTAATATGCTCCGGGGGCGTGACTGACTAACCTGGCTTTGGTTTGCAGAGAAGAAGGTACTGAAGATGATTGAAAGATTCGAGAAGATTTTAAGGTCAACGTTGTCTTCAAAAAATTCATAATGAACCAAACAGTTATTCCTAACAAAACTTTGAGATCTTGCTTGCTATCAATACAGGTTATTTTCTAGCAATATTTTGAGTACTTTTGAACATCATCTCAAATCAACAAACCTAACCATACTAGAGTAGAAATTACTTCAATTTTTTGAATTCGCCAGTCTGTGCCCAGCTGCAGTTACCGCCTAAGGGCAGTGTCCAGGCTAAGATTGCATTTGAAAACATAGGTTGCCTCTGTCACGACTTCCGGATTTCTACGTGTTCATCTCACCAGGCATAAGGTTTCTCAAATAACTAGGCATTTGAGTTCAATGTCTAAAACCACAGTCAAAATATGCGAACGTTCACCAAGACGCTTCCCAACAACGCATTGTTTGAATCCAAATTAGCAGTCATCGAGGTTTCACCAGGTAGGATGCCCATATTTCATCTGATGGAGGTGGTGGTTGGACCCAGTGCCCTGGTATACGGCTACGTATGAGGTGAAAAACATGAGTATTAAGTTAAAACAATGAAGCCTGCAAGCAATTTTGAACATTTTACATCATAGGAACTTGTATCTACGAATAAGTAGTGTTATTTTCTTGCGCCAGTGGGGTAGGGTCAAGGATGTTTGCAAGAGACTCAAAATTGGACACTACAAAAATAGGAGAAGAAATTGTGACACAATTAGTAAGGATGTGAACTTGGTTTAGACCCAAAATAAATTTTACTCTCACCTTCCTCCAGGTCGTATATATGCATCCCATGCTCGTCTAACCTGCATAAAGGGATGAAATCACCTTAAGTCAGCAGACACGAGTCCGATGGTCTTAATGTTGAATTAGATAAGGAGGACAGCTAGCTCGTGAGATACAACGAAAAAAGAAGAGATCATAAAAAGGTAAGTAATCACACAAATACAGTGTAAGACCAGCTTCTCAAACTCTATTAGGAAAGAACAATGCAACAATGTAAAATAAAACAGACCATATGTATTCTTTGAAATCACCTCAATAAGTGTTCCCATATCAGTATTGCTGCCGTGATAATAATGGTAAAATTCCATTGGTAAATTAGCAACGCTGGAACCTGGTCCTTCCGATCCATGTTTCCCAGATTCTTTATTAGCAACCACCATGGAACCTGTATTATTTTTACTCTCTGCTTTCTGGTCTTCTTTTCCATTATCTCGACCGATATTGCTATCAAGTTCTTTTGAGTCAGGTGCAGGACTCTTAATGGTTTTTCTAGATACCTCAGCCGTAGCAATGGCATCTTTAGCAGCATCAGTATCAGCTGCAGCCATTGCTTGGCGATCTTCATCCTCAACTGCAGCTTTAACTTGTTCAAGAAACTTGTCATCCTCTTCTGGAAGAAAATGACCTGCATGGTTACAGCATCGAATTAAAGATGCAATCATGTGCGGATAATGTAAATAATGTAGTTAACTTAAAGTGGGATTCAGAACAGAAGCAAACTATGCTATACCACACTTCCATGAAGGTTATGAAGCAGTGGGAACCCTCTCTTTATGAGGGAAACACAAAAATTTATTAACAGTATCCCACCATCTGCTATGCTGATCCCAGGCAACAAACCAACATTCACACAAAAGAATAGAGGATAACATAACATGTTAGGAATGAGACACAACGCAAGTCATTCAATCATAGACCTAAATCCACAAGCAAAAGAGCCAAATTCACTATAAAAGTGAATTATGTCTACAATGGATCTTCGAAAAACCAAACCCGACATCATATTATATAGGTAGAACAACGTAACACAGTGTTCTCTGCAAAAATGAGACCCATTGCAAGTGGGCTAGGAAATAAAAATTCAAGAAATAACACCATCTCAAAAAAATCAACTTTGCTTAGCAATATTTTCAGTATAACCATGGTAAATGCTTTCTAGAAGTTTATCATATTAAAAGAGAGAGAGATTCTTCAATGAAATTATAAACACATCCAGAAGCAATCTCGTTTTTACAGATAGTAATCACACGGAAAACCAAACCAGAAGAGACTAAACCACAGAAGTTTGATAAGCCGAGCAAAAGAGAATATCAATGTACTCACCTTGTTTCTTCAGTTTCTGAATCCTGATGGAGCGTAATTCCTGCAGCTTTTCCACTATCAACACCAGCTCAAGCTGAAATTGAAATTAAAACAAATCAAGAGATAACCAGTTAACAAAGAGAATAGTAGCAAGGCAGTAGCAGGGAGAATCCTTAAAAAGACAGCAAACTGCAACATGTGTAAAAATCAGTCAACCACTATAGATTATTCCACCACAATGTGTAGCATATTATTGCTATACACAAACTGCATTGTGGAACATATTATTGCTATAATTAAAAACTGCAACACATGTTTCAAGTTTCAACCACCTAACCTTTTGTTAATTTATACTAATCAGGTATCAAGTCCACTTCTTGGCTTATATTCTCACTTAATGACCTAATCCACCTAGTTTAGCCACAGATCGATCTTCAGATAAGTAGTTTGCTAAAAAAAGAAAAAAATTCTTGATGGAAAATAAAATATAATCCTTACATTAGTTGTAAGAGAGAGTGAATAAAGCCAACCTCCTAACATTTACTGAAAAAAAAAGTGAATGGCTGTAAATACCTTCCAATTATGGATATATTTCTTTGAAACAATTTTCTCTCTCGACAATTCAAAAGCTGAAAAGATACCCGAAGAAAGATGATAAAAGCTGAAAACCCATCTGTGACTCGAGGAGACTATCTCAAGAGATGTAGAAATCTATTCTCATAATGATCCGGGTAATTTGATAACCATGACAAGTTTAAAATGCTATAAATGAAAATGTGAAGAACATTTCACAAGCTCTCACCTCTGATGCTAGTCTTTTCTTCTCCTCTTTCGCCTTAACCTTTGCTATTTCCTTCATTTTCTCTACCTGCCAAAAAAATGTAAAGAAAAAACAAAAAGAAGATGGGTAAAGGAAGTAATTAATCTGAACAATAGCAGCCTCAACATGAGCAGTATGGCTAAATAGTGTGGATAATAACATGCAGAGAAACAATTTGAGAACCAATGTTACCAAGACACAAAAAAGGACCAGACAAGTGACACTTCAAACTCAGCCTAGGAGAAGCTTCAAGAAAAGAAAAGAGAGAGACGTAAAGAAAGTCAAAGTACTATTCTAATGATGACTTTATACATAGGAACCATTGACTTTTCTCTGTTTAAATCTTAATCGTCTCGAGCAAACTCAGTACTAACCACCACCATCCTCAATAGAACCAAAAAGAAGAGAAAAAAATCAACCCACAAACACAAAGTTTATGGGTTAATAAAAGAATATGCCGAAAGAACAGGTGCTCTGGAGGTCAATACTGCAATAAATATTCCTGATAGTTTTTATTCAGGATTCTTTAAAGGGAAGTACCATAGTTTCTATTCATGGAAATTTAGCTTGCCTGTCATTCAGAGATGTGGCCACCTAACAAAATTCTTACTTTCATTTTTTCCTGAATTTTATTAGTCTTCACCGAAAAACCACCAAGTTACCATATAATAGTAGTAGTGCGTAATGATCTCCTCTAGTGTATGAAATAACTCTTTATGCTCGTAACATTTTATATCTTCAACTTCTCACTTTTGGACCCTAAAGCAGCTATATGACACGTCCATGAATTCATTCTAGAAACATCTTAAATGCTGCACACCTTGCATAGCAAAGATAGAATAAGTAAGAAAGTCATGAAGCACAATATGTTTTTTGAAGTGACACTACCTTGCCTTTCGCTATGTCTTTGGCAATCTCTCTAGCCCTCCACTCATCAGCTTCTTTATCCATTTCATCAAATTGCTCAAGCTCCTAAAAGCAACCAAGACGTAGACGACAATCATTGGCTGCACTTGAATCACAACTGTACAACGGGGGGAACAGACCCTAGAATTGATTAAAAGATTTACTACCTTTGATATCTTCTCTGCAACACGCCTTCTTTTCCTTTTCCGCCAAAGTTTGTTCCGCTTGTACTTCTGCATTTTGTCAGCTAACCTTTTTACAACAGATTTTTCCTCCCATGGACTTTTATCATCTGTGACCACCCGGAAAGGTTCTACTTGGAATCTTAATTTTGACATTATAGCATTTGCAGCATCCAGTGACAGAGATTCTTGAAATTTCAAATCAATCCTATTATCTTTTATAAACTTAGAAAACCTATCCATTGACATGTTGCTGCATCCATTCTCTTCACCTTCGGTAAATCCTTTTCTTTCTTTCATCATAATCAACATTTCCATCTCTTTTTGCCTGTTCAAAGTAGCAGTCCAATTTCGTAAAGCTTTTTTCCTCTTTAACTCATTAAACACGGTCTATATAAACTGTACAAGGAGAAAATCATTTTTCTTCTACTTTCTACATTCAGAAACTTAAAACACAAATTGTGGAAATAAAAGAAAGCAACAAATCAATATATCTTTCCCATCACATGGACTCACTCATTAGGAAAGTACTGATAATGTATTTGGAGGCAAAGAATATAAAAACTAGAATTTAATTATAATTTCCATTACAATTTGAATTTTTTTATCAATTCCTATTTCGGGAGCTTAATAATATTTCACAGCAAAGAGCATTTGTCGATAGACGTTCTTTTAGTAATTCTCATCACCCAATGACATTTTTTTTAATGAACAGTTTCACAAATATGTATAATACACTAATTTATATCTCAAATTTCATATAACGAGAATTGAAGTTTGGAACTTTTCTTACATTGCTTTAGCCAGGCTGGTGGTATTGTTAAGTTCTTTTAGGCTGTCACGCACATTTCCTGATGTCCAAAAAGAGCTTGTCAGCGGCGGCAAAGGAGGAAGCTGCGGAGCCCACTGCGGAGGCGGGAAAACGGGAGCCAGACCCATTGGATTCATTGATTTACCGTATCCAACTCCAGCAGTGTATTTTCAGGGAGCTGCTACCAGCTTAGAATAAATCTGCTTCAAACACGTAAATATTCATAAAGAAGTCGTTGTATTCCATGTACGATTTTGTTTTAAAAAACACGTTTCAAATGGTAATTCGATAAAAAGCGATAGAAATTGTTTTAATTTTTCGCCTCAATGTCAATCAGATAAAACTTACAAACCTATCAATAGCAGTTGAAAGCATAGAAAGAAGAATATACGGGTTTTGAATGTTGAAGCTTCTCCCTCGATAGTTTCCAAGACAATCAATCATTATAATTTCTTATAAAAAATTCTTTTTTTCTCATTCCTCTGCAAGTGTGATTGAGATATTTTGGACAGCAGATACAGGTGTATCTAGTAGATACTATCCTCAAATCTCACCAAAAAGTAAATGAAAGAAATCAATCTCTCAATTCTAGCTTCTATGTTTTCACGCACACAATTCAGTCATGAATCCTTGAAAATTACACACGCCTATCAGCATTTACATTATTTGTTTATCCCTATTCGCTATACATATCTAAAAACAGTCTCATGGCTAATTTAACTTATGAAAAAATCATAGCAGATTTAATAATTTAAGAATTGCATATACGCCTATTAGAAAGTTAAAATAATAATAATAATAATAATAAACTACAGTTCATATTTAAGTTAACAGATATCACATTCAAGCAGCAAAACACCAAAAAATTCACCAAGAATTGCATTATCACAATCACATTGTCAACTGAATGGAACAAATTATCCAAACCCGCACAATACTTCAATTATCCATAGGCCTTATACGTATAACCGCATATTGTTTTTATATTTGGGTTAACTTCTTAATCAAACAAAATCGCCAGCCAGAACGGTGAATAAAAAAAAATTGAAATTATAAAACCACCTTCAAGGAAAAGAAGTCATCGAAAAGATAGAAATGAGTTAATGCTAGAGATTTACAAGCTATGATAAAGTACCAAAAGAATTCAATACCAGACATCACTTCTTACATTGAATCTTGCAAAAACACGTATTGGAAAAAAAAAAGTATGAAAATTCTCCCAAAGAAATAGGAGAAACAAGGGAAGCAGACAAGGGGTTTAAGAAATTTGAAGATGCAAAACAATCCGTTAAAGATGAACTTTGAGAAAATTACCTCTGAAAAATAATCTGATTTTTGTTTTCTTGATGATAATCTTGCCCAAACTTTGCCCTAATTTTAGTTTTCTCGTCTGTGAAGATCGAAGATTGTGATTTTCCCCCCAATTTCTTTTGACTAGCCGATCGAATTTTAGCACGTCGATTTCAGAGTTAAATTTTGGGACAATTGCAGCAGAAGCCCCAAACTTTTCAATCGTAGCAGACATCGCCCTTAACATTTCCAACCCTTGTATCCCGGCCCAAATGGAAGGCTTTCCATCCAAAATGCCATCGGTTAACAAAAAATATGAATTTGACCACGTTTTTAATATTTTTAAAGAGGTGCAAAATAATAATTTTACATATACCACATTAAATAATTAAAAAAATAAAAAGATGCATTTCATTTTTCCTCATCCCAAAACCAAAATCACATAACCATATGTGACTAGCGCCAATGTAAATAGTTGGCTTCTCTAGCCTTCCCTCAAAACCTAAAAATACAAATAGAACATCAGTGTACAAAAATTCAAAAAAGCAATCAAATTATTGAAAAGGAAAATCAAGCAAAAATAAGCAATTAGTTACCTGAATTGTCTTGATATAAGGCTTATTGATCTTCATCAAATGGTTTCTTATGGACTTCATCTCCAGCGATTCATTCTTTGGATGAAAATTCTAATTGTTGCAATCGAAATTTACAGCTGCCACTGGAGAGACGGAGAAAATGAAGAACGGGAAGAAAACAAAAACTAAAATGATTTGGGATATTTTGCAACAGCTAGATACCAGTCTATGGATGAATTTTTATATATTGGTGTTGTCTTCTCCCAAAATCAAAATTAATCAAAGTTTCCAAGAGTTTTGTACAATTTTTTAAATTTTACAAAAAATTCAGTGTCCCAAAAAAAGTGTGGGTTCGGATCTTCCGGGTTGAGCCCATTTTGCTGGTAGAGAGGAATATAGGTGGTGCGGCTTTGCTACCTAGGCTACCATGCGGGAAGAAGAAAAAGAGGAGAGCTAGAGGCACGTGACCGTTTGCGGGGTTTTAGGTTTGGAAGTATGGCTAGAGGAGGCGATATTCTCTTTTTATGTTTTCAGTTTGAGAAAGGGCTAGAGGAGCCGACGGTTTGCGGTTGACGTCGACAATTGCATACCGGCAAGTGATTTTTGGTTTTTTGGGTGGGGTGTGGAAAGAATGAAGAAGAAGAAGATACATATTTCTATTTTATTTTTATAATTGTTTAATGTAGTAAATATAAAATTACTATTTTACCCTATTTCAAAATATTTTAAAATGTGGTCAAATTGAATTTTCTGGTCAACTGACGACACTTTAGATAGAAACTATCAACTTGGGATCGGGATATAACGGATGGAAATGTTAGATGTGACACCTGCAACAATTGAAATGTTTGGAAAAAGATCTACAAATGTTTAAAAGGTTTTGGGGCTTCTATTGCAATATTTCTTAAATTTTTTTCCAAAGATAAATCATAAAAAAAAAATATCAAATTTACTCCAGTGAGTAATATTTTGGCTTTTGATAAATTTGAAATCAATAATTTGTTTTATTTTATTTTTTTTCCTTTTTGTCTGATTGAAGGCGCGCACACAACAGACTCAGTGTCATGGATCGCAGCTTCACTTAAACCTCATGATCCTATTACAGCCGCAGTTTGTCCCAACTCGACCGCACATTATAAATATTAGTCTATTTTGAGTTGTAATTTCCATTCTATGTAACAGTTTATTTCAATTATAAAACAGCTAGAAAATAGAAAAATTTTAGTATGATTCTTCGACATAAAACGTATAACTCCCAGCAGTTGGATTTTTGTTGCTAAGTCTATTATAGGGGGTATTGTTCTTTCAATAATTTTTCAAACTTTCCATTGGAACCGTATACCTACCGGGGGGCACGCGATGCTAAAGAAGTTGAGAACTTCTTGTTCGATATGGAACAATACTTTCTTGCAGCTTCGATCCAAGATGAACGCGAGAAAAGTTACAACAGCTACCATGTATCTGAGTGAAAATGTAAAGCTTTGGTGGCGAAGGGTCCAAATAGATTCTTGAGATCTCCTCAAAAAAGCAATCAGATCTCAATTTTTCTCATAAAATGTGGAATATGAGGCACGTCGGACCTTATGAGAACTGAAACACACAAGTTTCATCACGAAGTATGTGAAAGCCTTTCAGGACATATGCTGAATATTCGAGATATGTCGAAAAATGATAAGTTATTCACCTGCATGGAAGGGTTGAAACCGTGGACACGCACGGAACTTCAGAGACAGAAGGTCATTGATTTGAGTACGGCTATGGGAGTTGGTGAATGTTTAAGTGACTATCAATTAAAATCGAGAAAATATCGACCTTCGGAAAATAGTCAATCTATTGGATGTGGAAACAGACCTCACAGATCCAGCTCGAACTCAGATGGGGGAGAGCGTTACTCTCAAAACAATAGAGGAACCTGTGAAGGCACCCATCAGAGTAATTCACATGGAAACTATCAAAATAATCGTCAAGGAAACTATAACGGTGCCAGCATAGCAACTGGAATAGAGGAAAAG
>CAIGRB010131789.1:0-20357 GCA_903798255.1 Fraxinus quadrangulata
ACGGATCTCTATCAGTTTACTATGGCCTATGCTTACTGGAAAGCTGGGAAGCATGAAGAACGCTCTGTGTAATTCTCTCTCTTTTTGTTTCTTTGTTCGCTGTGATTACACGGTTAATTAGTTTATGATTGCGCGCGTGGTTGATTGAATTCTAGAGTTTATTACATTGGTTGGTTGGGAGCTCTTGAATGAAGTATTGATTGTTATAAGTGAACTGGAACGGTTGAATTTAATTTTAAACAGAGTTTTATTCTTAGTTTTTTATTCTATTTCCACATTCGTGGTTTTAAATCAAGCAGTTGTTATTGAACAATTAATTGATCATAAGCATAATACTTGTTAATTATAAAGCTTTGTAGAAAGAAATATTTTGTTCAATCAGTCATGAGAGAACTAACAATTCAAGTACCAGTTTTTTCGACATTCCTTATTTTTTCCAGCCACAGGCACAATTATTAATAAATTGAGCTGTAGTCCTGCATGCTTTAACTTTTACAAGATTTTTTTTTTCTCTGTTGTTGCATTTAATCATTTCAGTTTATGGTATCTTTTGTCTTTGATGGATCTAATTTTGGTTTTTTTTGAGGTTAGTTAAGTATTTGGAGCTCTAAACTTGAACGCTATTTTCATTAGCTTCCCCAATTGCTTCTGGATTATTGATGGATTAGTTTTGAAGCTGAAGTTTATCACTAAACATGGAGAAAGATGTGCTTTTGGTTTGACTTTCTAAGTTAATATGTTACTAGCCTTTTATTAGCTGCCTTTACAAATGAGGAACTCAAATTCTTGTTGGAAACTTATATTAAATAAATTAAAAGATGAACGAAATGACAGGCTTAGTTTTGAACACAGACATAGTTTAGGTGTTGAGCATTTTGCATTTTCTTTTCAATGGAAAATTTTGCCTATATTTAAACAAGATATATCTGTGGAGAAAAGAAAATGAATATATTTGGATTTATGTAACATTTTTATCCAGTTTAGTAAAATTTGTTGGCATGAGAACTAATTAATATATCTCAAAATAATTTCTCATAGTTTTTTACGTGAGTACCATGTCATTACTTAGGCTCTTCCATGAAAGATTTCCTGACATTTCATCTCTGTCGGTTATGCGTCTCTTCAGGTGCTAAAATTTCCCCATGAAAGATAGCCTGACTTTTTGTAAAGTGTTTTTTGTGATTTGCAAGAACATGATTTAACTTTTTGGCCTTCTATATATGTCTTTATCTGATTGGATACATACTCTTAGTCTTGGCCTGAAGGCGATTGTTCAACATGCAATTTCTTTTTCTGCCCACTTCAGTTTATCAAAACACCATGTGATTTTCTTATATTTTCAAACAATTACTCATAGTTAGTAGGTGATTATCTTTCAGGTTTGACTTGTATTTTCGAAAGAACCCCTTTGGAGGTGAATATACAGTTTTTGCTGGTCTAGAAGAGTGCATAAAGTTAATTGCTAACTTCAGAATTACAGAGGATGAGATTGCCTTTATCCGAGCTTCCTTGCCTTCATCATGTGAGGTATACTGATGCATTTGATATGTCAAGTTCTGGTTTTATATGTTAAGTAATCAAACGAGATGTTGGGCAAAGTTCTGGTTTTTCAACAAGATTTTGCACTTTGAAACCACAGTATGTAATTACTAAACAAAATACAGTTTCACTCTCATTTAACTGCAAACAATCTAACTTTATGTTAATTATGATCACTTGGAGATATACATGAAATCCTCGAACCTTTACTAAGGTCTTGAAATAAATTATATTAGACAAACCATAATGTGTTTAATAAATATAATTTATGTATTCTTACTATGTGTTACTCAGTTGGGCTACAAGGCCTTGTGTGGTTTAGAATTTTTAATTAAATTTAATTATGAAACACATTTGATCAATTTAAAATTTCATTTCCTGTTTGATTAACACAAATCTGTTAGTCAATAGTAGATAACCAACAAAATCAATTTTATTATCTATCCGAGAGCTGTCATGAAACAAGAAAAGTAATCATAAGCCAAACATTAGTTTTGATAAAGTAATGACTAAATTGTTTCAATCAATGTTTCATAATTTGTTATGTAAAATGCCTGAATTAAAAAGTAGATACAAGATAGCATCGCAGCCTCATTCTCTCTTATAACAATTAATATACATCCATAACATAACCATCAAATTTCAGGTAGTTCCAGTATTCACGTCCTTCCTTATGCTATCACTACAATGCATTTGTCAGACACGAAGTTCCTTTGTAATGTATGACAGTTCTTATAGAATTGGTTTTACTAATATTATTAATTGATTTTGACTTTAGGATGGTTTCTACGACTACCTTCGAGGAATGGATTGTTCCAATGTGGAGATACATTCTATTTCTGAAGGATACGTTGTATTTCCAAAGGTACCCTTAATGAGGGTTGAAGGACCAATAGCTGTGAGTACTGAGTACCTTTGAAATTGTACTTTATTCATAAATCATAATCATATTTGGATAACATGCTAAAAGTATGACTTTGGAGAACATAATAACATATGACTTGATTCAGATATTGGTTTGGTAAGCATCTTTCCTTTCTTGGTTTTACTTTTCTATATTATTGATAATTGTGTCTGTCTTCATAAGGTGGTTCAACTGCTTGAAACCCCACTTCTAAATCTTATCAATTATGCATCATTGGTAGCCACAAATGCTGCAAGGCATCGTTTTGTTGCTGGGAAGTCCAAACTTCTTCTTGAATTTGGGCTACGACGGGCACAGGTCACATAAGTTGTCTTTTCTGCGTGTTTTACTTTGAAGGACTTATCTTGTTATATATCATTTGAAGCTTGTTCGTTTCACATTCATGTAGGGACCTGATGGTGGTATAGGGGCATCAAAGTATAGCTACATGGGTGGATTTGATGCTACAAGGTGATTCTCTGTGGAACTTGTTATTTTAAACTCATTTTGTTCATTGGATGTTCCTCAACTATTTTGTTTAGGTGATTCAAAATGTGAAACTTCTACTTTAACTCAGAGCAGTAGAACCTGACCAAGAGGTCAAAGGCATTATGTCTCATTGGTTCACCATTTAAACCATTGGTTGAACTGAATTAACCAATGGACCATAGCAATATTACTTAGCCCTTGTTTGAGCCCCATTTTTTCCATCAAAATGCATTCTTGAATAGTGATTTGACCCAATTTTAACCATACATTCTTCAATAAAATAATATTACATGCAAATTCAAAACTTTTTCTTATTTTTTAACCATACATTTTCCATCATAATACTATTGCGAAATGTATTTTTTGAAAAAAAAAGGGGGGTGGGGTGGGGGGGCTCAAAAAACCCCTTTATATATTTTTATTGATATGTAACCATGCACTAAGCTACTCATATATTTATATCAAAATATTAATGGGATGTATATTTAGTATGTAATTTGTCGTGAGTGGATAGAGGTAATCCTTTGTCATCTTCTATATCATAACTTTGTTTTTCATATATAAGTTCTTAGAGTGCAGGTCCGACTTTATTGCAAATAAGGTTTAGTTTGTAGTTGTTTGTATACGTGTTAAATTTTTATTTATAAATGAATAGTGAACTTCCAAATATCTCTTTCACTTCGTTATATAAGTACAATTTCTTGAAGTATATAATGAATTTCTTAACAATGTTGTTATTTTGTTAATGCTTGATAATAAATATACTTCTCAGTACTTTTGTTTTTTGAAAGTAGTTGAGATAATTTTGTATCAGGTAACTATTTTTCTACATTTTTCCATTCTCCTAATGCCCTTTAGTTGGTTTTAGAGTTGATTTTGCCGTTCAATATTTTAAGGGTGTTCACCCTACCCCCCCAACTGGGAAAAAAGGTTGGAAAAAAAAAGGAATATGTTAGCTTCATGTTGATCAACATGATGTATAAGCTACACTCATCTATGTTTTTCTTGCGTGCTAACAGCAATGTCGCTGCTGGGAAATTATTTGGAATCCCACTCCGAGGAACACATTCCCACGCTTTTGTCAGCTCGTTTATGGTAGGTATAATTATACAGACGTGTGTATTATGTAGGTGCATTAATTTTTTTTTATTTTTTTATTTTCAGAATCAGACTGTTTGTCTCTGTTCCTCTTAGGAGCATCAGGAGATTTATTATAGTTTATAGTAATTTGCATCTTTCTATATATCGAGTCTTGTGAACGCATTCTGAATATTCTAGTTCTCTACTGCTATGACAATGGCTGCAAGGATATTGTGATTCTCTTTTTCTTCCAGATGAAGAAAGAAACTCTGCTTCCTTTTTTTTTCCCTGGTAGAAACTGGGATGAGGTTGAATATGCTTCATAACTATTTTGAAGTTCTTTGTGCATTTTGTACGAATGATCATTACTCTGAATGAAGTTGGGGCATCGTGGATCATTTAGTAATTATTCTACAAGAGTTTGTTATCTGCCTAGAATATAATCCTTGTATTGATAGTATCTCGATTTTGGGTAACAAAAAGCAGAGATAGCAATGTACGCAGCTTTGGATTGGCATCGAGTGACATTGAATATTTTATGTGCTTGTTTCAAAGTTCTCCTTGATTGTTATGCTTGGATTGGACTTTTAATCATCCTTCTGGCCCTTCTTTAGCGCTCACATGCACATAGTTTGAAGTTTTTTGTACCTTCTATGCAATATCTTTGTTTTCCTTCTAGTATGATTTATCCATTATCTTAACTAATTCAGTGATTTGCAGAGTCCTGATGAGATCACTGATAAATTGCTTCATAGTTTCGATGGTTCAAATGCTTGTGAGGATTTTGTTAGTTTGGTTCAGACATGGTTAAGGAAATTAAAGGTGTTCTCAACCTCACATTACATTTTTTACCTTGTGTTTTATGTTTCTCTTGCTCATTTTATTATATTTTGAATGCACTATTATAGTTTCTTGCTTCTCCAAGATTTTTCTACCCTCAAATTCTTCATTTATGCAAAATATCTTATGACTTGCTATCTTGTTCCATCCAAAAGTAGTGCCATCAAACTTAAATTCTTTAATACTAAGTTTTGAATATTTCAATGTGAGATTCTCTAATTTTAATTCCGATTTAACTAAACCTTTTGTGAGCACATTTTGGCAGCTGACAAATTATAATCTATACATCTTCATGAAATTAAGCACAACATGTTAAAGTTGACACATCGTTTTATGCATTGATCCACTTTAGTGACTTAATTGTAATCATGTTTCGTGACACTTTCATTAGAAGTACATCGTAGTATTAGTGGACATAGGACCATGGTCAGTTCATCGGCTGCAACCATCCATTACCTCAATATTTTATAAATTCTGTGACTGCTGGGCCTTCTTTGTTGCAACATAGTAGGATATTCCCCAAGTTGTCCCGTGTGCCATATCGGTTTTCCATGAAGTTTTTCTATCAGTCAAGAAGTGATATATTTATTTAATAAAGCACCTAATTCTGTTTTGTCAAAAGAATAAACAGATAAATAAATCAAAGCTATGATTAATATCAATTTTGATGTCAAAGTTTTCAAAACCAATATTTTATGGTGAAAAGACATTTATTTAAAAGATTTAGTTCTAGAAAGGACCAGAAAATGATTTCTACTTGGAAGATATTATTTGGCTCCCATATTTGAGGCAGGGTGTGAAAAAAGCAAGAAATTTGAATTGCCCTAAATAGTTTTGGTAGAGTTGAGCAATTCTCACCTCAACTCTGCATAGATTTCCTGATTTGTTTTTAGTGTGGAAGTCATTTGTTTGTACCAGGAAAAGACATAACTCAAAGATGAAACCAAATGTTAGCCAAAACTCTGTCCATTGTGTACTTCTAAATATATTGAATTATCCATTAGTGAGTTCGTTTACTGTAGTGAAAAGTAATTATATTCCCTGTCTCGAAAAGAATGTCATGAAATTTTGGAGTTTATAAACTTTAACAAGTACAAAGAACTTGATCACTGTAAAATCTTTACAGGGTATATATATATGCCCCCCTGTCTTAAAAAGAAATATTCTGTGCTTCCTCCATATTTTTTTTTTAAAAGAATTGTTCTCTATGAAAGTTGGTGTGATAAAGTTGAACATCACATGCTTTAGAAAGATTGTTCAGATTTTCTTTGACATTAACATATCGGAACTCTATATATCCAATGTTGTCTGATTCAACTCTNAAAATCTGTTCAGCGGTCACATGTATTGGGTGGAATCTTTGGTGAAACCAATCAAAGCGAGTTAGCTGCTTTCACCTCATATGCTCTAGCATTTCCTTCCAACTTTTTGGCCCTTGTAGACACATATGACGTAAGTCAAAATTTGGATTTCTTCACTACATTGTCATAGTTCATGAAAATTTTCTGTCTAGCATTGGACACTTCAGTTTGTTATTTAGAACTCCATATTTGCAGTGCCATGATTGATTCAGATATTTTCCACTAATTGCCTTCAATTCGTGATACTACTGTTCAAATATGGTTCACCTGCTTTCGCATCTTTGTGTTAATGATTTTCCAAGAAGTGAATTGATTGTTTTATTATGAATGTGAGATATAAAGTGGGATTTTTATTACGCAGTTGTATTGTTTCACTTACCGATTGAGGAGCCTGAGGTAGTTTTTGAACTCCAGCGATTTAATTAGTAGTTAGCATGTCTTTGAAAATCTATAACACTTCAAATTGAGAACTTGAAAATTTCTCAAGTCGTATTAAAAGGTCATTATGGTTTACTGTTTATGTTTTATCTAAGAAAATTTCTCAGAATTCCTTATTTTAAGTTATACTTAAATTGAACTTCCATTTCTGTGTTTATTTCCTTTTCACTGTTGTGTCTTGCTTTGCCTTTCTATTCTTTCTGTAAAAGAAATTCTATAAACTACCACCTTGAAACATTGCTAGATAAACAGCTCATATCCTGGTGAAAATCAACTTCAATATACTCTGAACTCATGTGAATACTTTGAATTGTTGTTAAAATTTCTGTGTTTCACTGGGCATAGTTTAATTTCAGTTCTCTTTAGCTGCACTGTTTCTATTTCATATTGGTTTTATGTTATTGCCTTTAATATAGCTTCTGTTATCAATTATGACAGGTCATGAGAAGTGGTGTTCCTAATTTTTGTGCAGTTGCTCTAGCTCTAAAAGATTTAGGGTATGTCTGGACGACTTATTCATATGTTGGCAATTTACATGCTGAAAATGATTGTATCCGTGTTAGCATGGTGGTTTCACTAAACTATTGATATATATTGTTAAGTATTTAATTTTTTCTTGGTTCACAACATGGTTGGAATGTCTAAGATCAAATTATTCTGAAAAAATATACTTTGTTATTACTTTTATTGGATCTTTCAGCAACAGATTGAAGCAGTGGCTAAAATGTATTCACGTATCCATCATCAAATTTATGAGAATAAGCCTTGGGTTGTTGATGTTCTATCATTACATTTATATGCACATTGATGCATTCAAGGGAGAGGTATAGCCTTTTGAGAAGTGCTCTTCTCTCTTTCCTTATCAAAAATTAATCCTCACTCCAAATTCAAATTAATAGCAAATCTGCCCCGTCTTTATATATCATATATATGTAAATAGGGTCTTGTCTCGGTTTAATTCTTCTGCTTCTTGATTTTTTAATTTGGTTGTTTGCAACATCTCTGAGTGGTTAGATGTTTTTCAGTTGTCATTATTAACCTGTTTTTATTTGTTTCATGTGGAGTTTACTTTTTCCCTATGCTCACAAATCAAACAGTTATGTGCTGGTTGCAAAACCTGGCTTCACCATTACCCCAGACCCCAAAGCACTATAAAGAAGGACAGCTAGTAGCCCAAGGACTATTGGACTTCTGCTTGTTTACATTTTAAATATACCTTTTTAAGATGTTATTGTGCAGGTATAAAGCCGTAGGCATTAGATTGGACTCTGGTGATCTTGCTTATCTATCGTGTGAAGCCCGGAAATTCTTTCAGGATATTGAGAAGGAATTTGGAGTGCCTGATTTTGGAAAGATAAGCATCTCAGCTAGTAATGACCTGAATGAAGAAACATTAGATGCTTTAAACAAACAGGTAAAGGCAATGGGTACGTCCAAAGGTTTAGTACTCCCCATTATGACTTTTCACATCCTTGGGGCTAGTGCAAGTTATGGAACTTTGAAAATTTCTATATTGTCTGTGTTGATCAGACTGCATACTTCTTCACTGGGCTATGTGTCATTTCGGTCTAGTTCACTTCGTCTAGTTTTTAGCATTTAGGTATCCCCTTTGAATGCATTTATGGCACTAAATAATCTGTGGTGCTTTTACCAAATTTACTGATTATTTTAAACTATACAAAATCTTTTCACTTACAAAATCACTTGAGAGTTGTCCAACAAGGTCATTTTGCAATTGTGAAAGAGACTTTATAATTAAGTTCTGGAATGTAAAAATTGAGACCCTTTTATCCAGTTCAGATGAAAACGAACTCCAATGCAACATCAATAAAGTGAAATAGATTCTCTAGTTCTATGTTCTATGAGTAGCTTGCATTTTTTAATCATTGCTTAGTTTTCTTCGCGATGCTAAAAAATGGACTAGAACTCAAAGCTAATCTAAATATATAGCTGAACAAGCTCTTTTACATGTCCCAAATCCCTGCCTTCTTAGATCTTCTGAATAATGGATTACAAAAAGATATTTGTTTCTCTTTCCATTTCCACATTCTGCACTAAATCCACAACCCCTTCCCTACTATCCCCATGCTACTTTGTGGGGAATGGGAGTGAAGGAGAGATGGTACAGACTACAGACTGAGTGTTGGTAAAATTTTCAGAAGATGGGTAAAAATCTAATTTGTTGCTTATTGATTGTGTTTCATATCTAATTTTCCATTGCCAATTTCCTACCTAAACATATGCAGTTCATGGCTTGTATATTTTGCAGTTGCCAACTTCTATTTATTTGGGGTGCAGGGTCATGAAGTTGATGCATTTGGAATTGGAACTCATTTAGTTACGTGTTATGCTCAACCTGCTCTGGGTGTTGTTTTTAAGTTGGTGGAAATAAACAATCATCCTCGCATAAAACTTTCTGAAGACGTTTCAAAGGTTTGATCGATCCATGAGATATCTCTAAATCTATATTCCATGTTACTTCTATTGTGAATGACAATTATGATCTGGTTTCAGGTCTCTATACCATGCAAAAAACGATGTTACAGATTATATGGGAAGGAGGGTTATTCCCTTGTAGACATAATGATTGGAGAAAATGAACCACCTCCAAAGGTACTTTCTATATCAATGGATTTTCTTTCATCTTCTTCCTTTGTACCTTTTAAATCAATGATCCAAAAACATCGGTGATCAACAAATTTAGTAAATATGTCAAAGTGTAAAAAGAATTCTACTTTTTCAATATGAAATTTTGTCCTTGTTTGTCTTGGCGTGAGTTTTAGGAAATAGATTATGCGCGCAAGCACATACTTTTAGATTTTGCCAGAAATGCATCTATCATTACTTTTATAGATCTCATATATGTATGGGTTAAATGAATGACTGGGCAAATTAGGAAGTTATCAACTGTTATAGCATCCTAACTCATCATTCTTCTGATCATGTAAAACTTCGTAATTGATTTATAAACTGATTGCTCTAATGTGTCGTTATCAGCTTACCCTTTTATGTATACACAGGTAGGTGAACGAATATTGTGTCGTCATCCATTTAATGAATCCAAGAGAGCCTATGTTGTACCACAACATGTTGAGGAGCTTCTGAAGTGTTTTTGGCCTGGTAGATCAGGTTAGAGATTTTGGCCTCTTTAGCCTAGATAACCGGTTACTTGGCAGTGCCGAACCACTATCAACTGCATGGGGGTGTTATGGCCATTATGTGTGTAATGCATATTGCTTGGCAATGCTAAATCCCAGGGGATTCGTGAATCAGTACACTAACTCCCAGTGATACACGTAATTTGGAAAGCTAAATTTGGCTATTTATGCTAATTTTGTTAAACTTATAATGGTTACTATTGATTTTCCAGCAGAAAGTCTCTATATAGACTTCTGTGACAAGTTTTCTTTACACGGTAATAAATTTACTCTGACAATCGCTTATTTAGGAATTAGAATTGCTTAATAGACTGTCTTATTTAGGAATTAGAATTGCGTAATAGACTGTCTTAGTTAGGACCTCGCTCCTCTGTCGCGTCCTTGGTACTTCACCAATAGTCTTTACTAATACAGGCCTAGAATGTTAGGAAGTTAACTAGTACCTTGTTTAAACTATGCAATTTTTAAAAAGCTGCTTTTTTTTTTTTCAAGCCACTAACAATATCCATTTTCCGGCTTTTAAAGGAAAAGCTAGAGAAGAACTACCTCCCATTAAGTTGATCAGAGAACGTTGTATTAAACAACTGGACCAGATGCGGACCGACCACATGCGAAGGTTGAACCCCACTCCTTACAAGGTATGATCAACAAATTACACCCTACGCCTTATACACTACCTCTATAACCATTAAATGTGTTGCTCTGCATGACTTGTGCATACACTCATAATAACGTTCTCTTGAATGTCACTGGCTTCTATTATTTCTGGGCAGGTTAGCGTAAGTGCAAAGTTGTATGACTTCATCCACTTCTTGTGGCTCAATGAAGCGCCCGTTGGAGAGTTGCAGTAAAAGTTCGTAATAAAAATACCCAAGAAGCTGATGAATCTCTCTTTACTGACTTTATAGTTCACATGTTTCTATATTGATTGAAGAATAATGTTTTTTTTTTTTCTTTTTTTTTTTCCATTTAGCTTTTTTGTTCAAGAGAAGTACGTGGAAATGTGCTTATTTTCTAATCGTCTAAATTCATTATCCGCACGTAATTTTTAGCAATTTTTCATAAGGGGATTTGGTGCATTCTTGAAAAGTTAATAATTCCTTCTATACTTGTTTGGTTATATGAAATGATATCAAAATATTGAAATCAGAAAAGATGTTCTGTTGGGCACTTTGTTCTTTTTCCATTAGAGATGCTAATAGATAGCCATATTGGTAGTTGGCAAGTACATTAAACTACATTATGGAATTTGATAGAATTCGTCCAAAAAGACCATTTGTTCACGAGCCTAGTAGGTTGAGGGGGTCATTGCCAAGTATGAAATAATCGGAATTATTTGCACACAATGCCCACATGTTAGAGACCATTAGCACCACTTTCCCTAGAATAGCCAATGCACAGCACTCCCAAGCTATGAACTTTTACTTTTATCATTTTGTTTTAGAATTTCTTTTAGGGGCAACCAATGTTTTTTTCTGCAATTCTAGAGATTTCTTACTAATGGTCGAGCAACAGTTATTACTTGGTAAGAAAAAAATCAATACTACTTTTGAGTACAATATGCACACGATCTAAGGTTTCAATTAACTTGGATGTAGGGGGCATCCTCTGTTAGAATACTTGCCTAATTGCAAGTAAATAAGAAAGGATTAAGTATATGTTAAGCGTGTATAATTTAATTATAGTGTACTTTTTTTTTTATCATGCATGTATTAAATTGACTTAATATTTATAGTAAAAAGAATAAATTTAAAGGACCATTTTCTCAAGAATCAGAAACTCAGAAGCGTGAGATCGTTATTACTATTTCTTTCTTTTCTTCTTCTCGTTGATTTTGATTCTATAATAAGAAACCTAAAACTTGTGGGACTTCAAAATTTTTTATATTCCTATTATAGTACACACATTTTATTAACAGATTAGACAAGCATATTGTAAAACATATACAATCATGCATAAAATTGATTTAAAAAAAAATTCAAAAGTTAGATACACGAAAATTTTACAAGAAGTTATCGTTGAGATGATGTTAGGGTTTCAATAATATAACAATTATCTAAACTGAGTAACAAAAACTATTCACGTAATTCACATCAAATTTTCCTACCATCCAAGAAGCTTATGCTACCAAAATTGGTCCATCGCCTCCTAGCAAAAAATTAGGCCCCTGTTTGACATAATAAGAAACCTAAAACTTGTGGGACTTCAAAATTTTTTATATTCCTATTATAGTACACACATTTTATTAACAGATTAGACAAGCATATTGTAAAACATATACAATCATGCATAAAATTGATTTAAAAAAAAAAAATTCAAAAGTTAGATACACGAAAATTTTACAAGAAGTTATCGTTGAGATGATGTTAGGGTTTCAATAATATAACAATTATCTAAACTGAGTAACAAAAACAATTCACGTAATTCACATCAAATTTTCCTACCATCCAAGAAGCTTTTGCTACCAAAATTGGTCCATCGCCTCCTAGCAAAATATTAGGCCCCTGTTTGACACCCATTTTGAGTGATTTTTTTTTTAATAGTGATTTATGGAATATTGTGTGGTTAAAAAATAAGGAGAATTTTTGAATTTATGTGTAATATTATTTTATTGATAGAATGTGTGGTTAAAATAAAGAATGAGAAAAAAAAAAAGGTTTCAAACAGGAGCTAGAGCTCTTAGTAGGATAAGTTGTACTCAATTATTATTTAATTTATTAGACAAAACACCAACTAAGCCACAATTTTTGGGTACGTTGTCTTCATCTAAACTTAGTTGGGTGAAAATTTAGAATTCCCAACCACGTAAAAATATATTACAAGTTAGAAAATGAATGAATGTATGAATCGAAATGAACTTAAATATGTATTAAACTACGTCATATGATATACTGTCTAAAAAATTCCAATGTTTTTTCAGAACAAAATTACTAGAGACAAATATCGTCCCCAGATGTTTACATCCCGCAGATATTTTTGTTAATTTTGTCAAAAATAGAAAAGTTTTAACAAAGAATATTATTCCTTTGTTTCAGTCAATTCATAAAGATTTTGCCCCTGCAGATTTTCCTCCGCCTGTACGCGCTGACAATTCCCGCTCCATTCGTAACTTCCCACCTGCAAATTCTTCTATTGACCTTAAATACTAGCGAACATTCAAGATTGTCCTAAATATCATAAACGAGAATCAGAGATACAACATCTCTGTCTCTTTCTATACGTCTCTGGAAGTATTCACGAATTAAGCGCCAAATGCAGGCATGCAAAATTTTGTCCTACTTTTACATTTCATAAATAATTATTCATTTTCCTATGCTCAATCTTTAATATTTGCAGGGTCTCAAATTTTTCAACATAAAACTTGTGTTGATTACAGGTTTCCTTATTGGCTTCTGTTCCTGTCTCAAGGTACGATGAATCCCAATAAATTATTCCCTTTAAATCATATTCTTTTTCCTTTAATTTTTACAATATTGACAGATTGGGGAAACATGTTCTTCTTCGAATAATAACTGCGACGCCGGATTAATCTGTGGTACTTGCCCTGCAAATGATAACACCAGACCACGATGCACCCGCATTCAGCCCATAATTCCCACTACTAAAGTTCGTTTTTTTATATTACATGTAAAGATTTTGAAATTTTTTGATCGAATTATGAGGTGATTTTGATGATTTTTTTCTGGGTTTTCGGAAAAAGGTCAAAGGGCTGCCGTTCAATAAGTATTCATGGCTGACGACTCACAATTCGTTCGCTCGAACCAGGTCCAATTCGGGTACCGGTTCTATTCTTCTTGGTCCGGCCAATCAGGAAGATTCCGTCACCGATCAGCTCAACGTATGTAAAATTATTTTATCATTTTACTAGTCGTTATTCATCATTAAAACGAAACGTTTTGCTGTACATGGTTCCTGGAATCTGAAGTATATATATACAGTGCTCTTCGAACTGCCCTTTTTACAGAAGCAAAATTTAGGAGTTTTTGATATTTAATTTAAGTGTTAATTGATTATCTTGCAATAATTTCCAGATGTCGAGACCTGGTCTGGTTGAGATATGGTTGATGATTTCTCTGTTAAATATATCAAAAAAGTCTGTTAATTTGTCAAGAAGCAATGAATTGCTACTGCTTTTTTCTTTAAAACAGAGGATTAGGTGTGGGAATATAATTGCCACTCAAGTTTTGCTTTGGATTAAAAGATAAGCATCTTATGATTCTCAACAAAACTACTAGTCAGATGTCCACTTTGAGCAATTGATACTAATCTTTAAGATTTTTTTAGCTTCTTTGGGCTGAAACTCTTTTACTTTTCTCTTTTTATATATTCTTTCGGGTTGGGGATTGATGGGGTTTTATTCATTCACTTACATCACACGAAACCGCAGCTTTGTCATCTTTGGCAGTTTTGTTGGAGCTGAATGACTAATAATATAGCTAAGTGGTGGTAAATCAACAATGGTGACTTTATGGTGACAATTACATATCATAAATGTATAAATAGAATCTGTATTTTTGCATGACATTGTATCTGAGTTCTTTTGAGCTGTCAAATGAAAGTAATGAATAAGATCTGTTCTTTTTGTAGAATGGTGTTCGAGGCCTCATGCTCGATATGTATGATTTCAACAATGACATTTGGTTATGTCATTCATTTGACGGGAAGTGTCTCAATGTAACCGCGTTTGTAAGTGTGGCAAAGACTCTAAATTGCGTTTCGGTTTTGCTGTGTTTTTTCTTCAAATGATGATACCATGCATTTTTTTAAAAAAATTGATTCTCAGGAACCTGCTATCAATGTGCTGAAAGAAATTCAAGTCTTTCTTGAAAAAAACCCAAGTGAAATTGTCACCATCTTCATTGAGGACTATGTGACTTCGCCACAAGGCTTGTCAAAAGTTTTCAATGCATCTGGGCTCAATAAATACTGGTTCCCAGTGGCTCAAATGCCTAAAGCTGGTGAAGATTGGCCTACAGTGGATGATATGGTCCAGAAGAATCAACGCTTAGTAGTGTTCACCTCTAAATCATCTAAGGAGGCTTCTGAAGGAATCGCTTACGAATGGAAATATGTGGTCGAAAGTCAATGTAAGTTATGATATTCCACAATTTTACTACTAGTGTAAGACATTTACTTAACCCACATTTGATGGGATTCTCCTTAAAGAAGCTTTCGAAGGAATATGGTGATAAAAAAAAGTATTGTCAAGGCTCTCCATACCAAATTATTTGAACCATCAATGTTGATTATTTCCTGTTGCAACTTTTTCGGAAGTTTGTAATATATGAAATGCATAAAAGGATCCGTGATTTTGCAAGCATAACAGTTTCTACACTGCAAACTTTGACCTTTCCTTTCTGACCATATGAATCTGTTTCTTAAGAATCTGCATAAGGAGTCAAATGCTGAACTTTGGTATTTGCAGATGGAAATGAAGGGATGATAGCCGGTTCATGTCCAAACCGTGCAGAATCTTCTCCAATGAGCACATCGTCAATTTCTCTGGTTCTTCAGAATTATTTTACTACAAATCCCAATGTAACACAAGCTTGTGTCGACAATTCTGCACAGCTAATCAGCATGATGAAAACTTGTCATGAAGCAGCGGGCAAGCGATGGCCGAATTTCATTGCAGTTGATTTTTACCAGGTACAAACTGATGGGCACAAGTTCTTTTGTCAAAATTTGTTCAAAGCTAAGACAGTTTTACGTAGGAACAAAAAATTAATGGAGTTGGTTTTTTGTTGCAGAGGAGCGATGGAGGGGGAGCCTCAGAAGCGGTTGATGAAGCCAATGGACATTTGACCTGTGGCTGTGACAGCATTGCCTATTGCAGGGTATGATAATTAAACATGATATAATTCAACATTATTCCATTAGTTTATTGAAAATTTTTAAATGCTGGAGAAAGTTCTACTTGTACACAAGCTTTACCTATTCCATAAAATATGGCAGGCAAATGCGACATTTGGCACATGTGACGTCCCTGTACTTTCTCCTCCACCACCTGCAAAAAATTCACCCACAGGAACCTCGACAGAGCCCAGCAACAATTCTTTCATAAGAAAACCACTCAACCCTCATTGGTTCCTTTTGATTTTCTTAACTGTGGTTCTCCATCTGTGGCATTAATTTCTACCTATTTGGGTAAAGTTGCTTTCTGATTTTAGTCAATTCATTTGTTTGTATCTAATCATAGTGAGGGATCAAAGATAATCAAATATTAAAGAGTGACATTTTTTGTGATTGAATGTTAATAAAGCCCTGCTTGAAGGATTTACCGATGCCAACTTATTTTACCTTGTAATCTTCCACTTGAGTTGCATAGGAATACAAATTCAGTTATATCACTGCAAGACCACACTGTCAATGTCAAAATTTCTGTCGAATTCTTCTGGATGAAATTCAGAACCTCAATCTGAAACTACAATGTTATGAGCTTCATGTTTTACAGAAATTTTATTTTTCCATTGATAGAATTATTTTTGTCAAAGTTATAGGAGGAAGTTGCAAATTGTTACTTACTACTAATCTGTTTTTGAATTAGAGCCTTAAAGACACACTCTTTCCTAAGGCACGTTCAGCTATTCATTGTAATGGTTATATGTTCCTAGACAAGTTCTGCATCATTTGCTGTCAGTTTTTCAGGCCATAAGAAAGGCTTATTACCGATTATAGTACCAAAAGAACTAGGAAACATCAAGCATGTTACTAAAGGGCCCTCCATTCATTAGTGAATCAGACTCACTGCCAATGAATATATTGGCCTTAGGAAATTCTTGACATGGAAATCCATAGCCATTCTGCAGAGTGCGCAAGGCATTGGACTAGCCCCATTTTGTCGGTGAAACTTTTGGGTTCTTTTCAGCAGTTTAGGCCTTTAGGGCAGATCATCCAAAATTTTGTTCTAATATTTGTATGTAGACAATAAAGCCAATGGAAACAAAGTGGTTTGGTTTATTTTCTGTGCAATGTGGACCGAAAATATAGTGGACGTGTTTGGTAGGTTGAATTAGACAACACTATTGTGCAATTCAATATCTTCAGCCGCTAAACTACGTTCACCTAACATATTTCTCAGCATTTCTGCCTTCACTAATCACGTATTCATCAGAAAATCCATCGGTGGAAGCCTCAAATTCTTAATAGAGTATACCAGTGCCCCACCCCAAATGCAAGACTTCAAGAACCACCATTTCCTCCTTAATACTCGAAGATGATCTACAAAATCCTATGATCCATCCCAATCTCAATGTGAATTTTTGTACTCTTCTCTCTCTTTTTTTCAACATATAATTAATACTTTATTGCCGATGAAATTTTCGTTGTTAATATTTTAATTTTTACATTTTTTTACTTTATTTATTGACAAAATCTAGTCGGCAGATTAAATTATTAAAATATTTATTTGAATTATTGCTAATTGACAATCCGTCCATAATAAAAGTTTAATGTCAACGGTAATTGAGTCATGGATCCACTATTCTAATTACAAAATATGTAACGCATGATCATAAAAGAACATTTTTGGGTACTTGAAATCTTTCCTTCCGTGACTTTGTTGATGTACAAGTAAGATAAAAAGCCTAGCTAAATCTACTTGCCGCAACTTCTTTTCACTAATCCACAAGTATATGTTGACTTATCTGTTTATCAAGACCTAAAATCACGGAACATAGAATTTGGGCTTTAGAACATCTAGCACGTATAACATATATTTGATTCTTAATTCAATTTCATGGGAACATTTACCTAATTACGTACTTTTTCATTGTAAAATGTCTACAATTCCACGTATAATCTAGCACGTCTTCTTCAACTTGCATCCTCAATCTCAAAATTTGTTATTCATTCACTCAATTGATAAGACTTCACGTTTATTACTTAAGCTAGATTTTAATATTAGAAGAACCACGATATTAAGCGTGACATATTAAAAATAAAATAAAAATCAATCGCGGCTCTTATATTAGTTAGTCTTATCTGTCTTCAACTTGTTTCCTAACTTATTCAACGTGTTTAGCACCTATTTTATGACTTTGCGGTTGTTACAACTTCACTATGCAAAGATAATACTTTTGACATTGTCAATGCCAATCCCACAAGATTTTAGCACTAAATTTACAACTCTTGGAAGTGTGAGCTGTGACATGTAGGGTTTGGTACCAAGTACCAGGTAAGAATATTGTCCAAAATAAAACAAGAATACGTAATTTACAACTGGCATTGATTTCTGTGTTTGATACGTCTTTCACCGAATAAATTTGCCATCACACGCTAGAGATAGAAATAAACATTAAACAAAACAAACCATAACGTGCGGTTTGGACTTTCTAGACTTCCTCAGATATTAAACTAATTTCCATCCATTCAAGATCTATTAATTGTCACCTGCTGTGCTTCTTCTTCTTCTTCTTCTTCTTCAAATCTTCTGTCTGAAACTGAAAACTTCACACAACAATGTCAATGCATGCAAAAACAGATTCAGAAGTGACCAGTTTAGCCACGTCGTCGCCAAATCGGGCGGTGTACTACGTGCAAAGTCCGTCAAGGGATTCTCACGATGGAGAAAAGACTACGAATTCATTCCATTCTACGCCGATTCTCAGTCCGATGGGGTCCCCGGGCCGTCACTCCCGGGACTCCTCCTCCACCAGATACTCAGGCTCGCTGAAGCCGGGATCACAGAAATCGAGTAATGGATCGAGGCGGCACCACCACCACCGGAAGGCTGAGAAGGGTTGGAAAGAATTTGATGCCATTGAAGAGGAGGGACTTCTTGATGAAGAGGGTGGCTATAAGGGTGTACCACGGCGGTGCTATTTGCTTGCCTTTATTGTTGGTTTCTTTGTGCTGTTTAGTTTCTTTGCTTTGATCTTGTGGGGTGCAAGCAGAAATCAGAAACCTATTGTCGCCGTTAAGGTAACACTTTTATCTTATTCATAATTTCCACTGATTTTCTTTAATTATTCTCAATTATAAGTAACTTCTCTGAAAAATAATGCAATTACCCATAATTAGATTACATGCTCGTGATTTAGTAATATGTTTATTCTTTGTCACAATATAACAAAAGCGTGACATATTTGATAAGTTGAACGATACTAAGAACTTGATATAATCGAATGGATTTTGTCAAAATCTGCAGAGTATAATGTTCGATAAATTTATGATCCAAGCTGGGTCAGATAACTCAGGCGTAGGCACTGAGATGGTGACCATGAATACTACTGTCAAGCTTATTTTCCAAAACACGGGTACATTTTTTGGCGTTCATGTATCGTCTACTACATTAGATCTATCGTTCTCCGAACTTGGAGTAGCGAGTGGAAATGTAAGTACTAGCTCAATTCACTTTATTCGTGCACATTCGACTATGGGATCTTAAATTTTAGTGATACTCGTTGACCTGACCTCGGAATCTGATGCAGATAAATAAATTTTATCAATCGAGAAAAAGTCGAAGACAGATAACAGTGATGTTGAGAGGAAGCAATATTCCATTGTATGGAGGAGGAGCAAATTTAAGCAGCCAGCCAGTTGCACCTGTGCCATTGACATTGAATTTCATGATTCGGGTCAGGGCCTACGCGTTGGGTCAATCGTTGAAGCCCAAGTTTCACAGAAGGGTCCAACGCTCTGTGGTTATCGATCCCAAGAAAATGAACTTGGCTCTTTCTTTGAAGACTAACTGCACTTACAAGTAAATTATGGGCTGGAGGAAGAACAATTGGGCTTCGTTTAAAATCATGTTCATATTTTTTTTGTTAAAACAGCGCTGAATTGATGAGGGAAAATAGGTTCAGAAGTCAGATTTATGGGCCTGGTCCAGGAATTGATAGGCCTTTCAATAATGGTCCGTGGTGATGTCGTCAGAGATTCAGGAAAATCTAAGATTTGTTTTGCATTTTTGCCAGTACCGTTATTTTTTATTTGCAGAAAAAATTAAAACTAAAGAAAGCAATGCCAATATCGTGACTTTATCCGTAAAAGCATTGCCGACATTTACATTCAAGAAATTGGTACATGAGATAAGAAAGCTTCGATTTAAACATCTAAGATGATCAACAATAACGGTAGTATATGTGCTCTTTTTCTTTCGTACAATTTTTTTTTCCTTTTTTTTTTGGCAAAGTCTTAATGAGAAATCATTTATTTAATACTCCAAAAAATAACTATACTATTTTCTCCTTGAAACCCCAATGATTTTATTGTCGCGTTGCAATAAATTAATTAACGAAGAGGATACTGAAGTTATTTTTGCTTCGATGACATAAAACATTTTTTCATTTAACTAAAAATGAATCATGTAATAAGCGAATGCAATTATTTTTAAGTTGAAAATGATATTAAAAATTCAATGAAATCCATCTAATATATGAAGATTATATTTAAGTTATGAATAAAGATGACAAAAATAGAAATTACTCTGACAATATCGGTAAGACGAGTACATTAACTAAATCACAAAGTATTTAAAGAAATTAATAGACTTGTAGATTAATATTTTTATCTTATATTCAATTCACAACAGAATTTTGTATTAAT